>PVKA01014284.1:0-52785 GCA_004027165.1 Ctenomys sociabilis
GATTGAACTCAGACCCTTGCACTTGCCAGGGAAGCGCTTATTCCACTGAGCCATCTCTCAGCCCTCATTTCAAGAATATTGCCATTAGCAGCCGGGCATGGTGGCGCTTGCCTGTAATCCCAGCACTCGGGAGGCTGAGGCAGGAGGATTGTTGTGAGTTCGAGACCAGCCTGAGCTACAAAGTGAGCTTAAGGCCATCCTGAACTGCATAGTGAGACCCTGTCTCAAAAAAGACAAAAAAAAAAAAAAAAGAATATTGCCATTAGCTAATCTTGAAAATTTTCTCCATTTCCTTTATATATTTATATGTGAATATGGAGAAAATATTTTAATCATATTAATGATACTCTTTTCTCCCCACACAGTTTATCTTAACCTAGTGCTTCTGGATCTGAGATATTTTCTGTTTGTAAAGGTGATACACATTTGGGAGCTCTGTTACCACTTACTAAATATTGGGCTTAGAACAAAACAATGAAACTTTTCTGTTTGGTGGGTAGAAAATTAAATAGCGACTTGATAATTTTTTCCTTTCCATTCCTCTAAATGGCATTTTGCTTATATACAATGATGGAGGTAAAGATGTATCCTAGCTGAACACAGTGGCACGTGCCTATAATCCCAGCACTTGAGAGGCTGAAACAAGAGAATGCCTTCAGTTTGAGGCCAGCCTGGATTACATAGTGAGTTCAAGACCAGTCTGGGCTACAGAGCAAAACCTGGTCTTAAAAAAGGATATATCCCAATAAATGACACTTGTTCCTATAGCATCTCTATTCTAAAGGGACAGGGTTGGTTGTGGCGTATTATGGTTTCCCTGGAATCTATTCTTGAATGTGAGCAAAATGGGATTATGTGAATTGAAGGTGTTTTTCAGGTGCACCCAAAGATGCTAAAGGAGTCTAACTGTAGTGTGGATCCCCTTCCCAGAATTAGTATTGCTGCATGGAGTAGCAGGATGCAGCATTGGTCAGGTTAATGAAACAATGCCCCTGGGAACTTTTCATAGAGCAGAGGTTGACTGAGCAGCACCTCCTGAGTGTGAGGCACTCGGTATAAGCAGAATCTTCTGTGGGAAGTCAGAGTGTATACTGCTCAGTTCCTGCTTTCAGTGACTTTTGGAGCAACAGACAGAGAGACCTATGCCAAGTATTATAATATGAAGACTAAAATAAAAAGCACTGTTCAGAGATACAGCCACAATTCTAGGCCAGTTCAGAAGAAAATATTAATTGCATCTTGCTGGAGCAGGTAAGATCGGCTTCACAGAGGAAGTGAATGATATGAAAAGAGTCACCCAGGAATAAGTGAATGACAGATATGTGACAGGAGGCTGAGCTGTTAAATCCTGCCAAACAAGGAGCTAGACCATTCACTAGAAAGGAGAGAAAAAGAGAAGAATGGTTGGATATGGGAAAGAGTTGGATGCAAGCATTGGCGAATCTTGGTAGCTGGTTAGGTGTGTGCATGAACAGAGCCTGGGAGTCAGGAAGCTCTATCATGGTAGTGCACTACGTTTACAGGAAAAAGAGCAGGTTTGACCTGATCACAATGAATTTATATTTGAATATGTTCAGTTATACATGTTTTCAAGAAATAGCCAAGGTAGATTTCTAGCTGATGGGCAGGAATTTGAGAGCTTCAGAGAGGTCCCCAGAAAACCAGTGATATTCTTGAAGGAGATGCAAACAGATTGTCCCACATTTGGCATATCACTTCTGTACATCATTTGTTCTACAATAGGAAGGAAGCCACAGATGCCCAGTGTGAATACTGAGCACTTAACTAGACTCTGTCATCAGCAAAGTAATACATTGACACTCACCAGTTTTCATAGTACATATGGTTCAAATTGTGCCTTAGACACAATTGCTGTCTGTCTGTGGTTACTGTCACAGTAGATCCTATTAATAAATGAGTGAGCAAGAGCTCTTACAATTGGAAAAATAGGACAAACTGAATATAGAGCTTGAGACTACCAACATTTAAGATTGAAGGAGGAAAAAAAAAAACAAAGGAAGACAGAGACAACAGAGGGAGAAGAAAGCAGTAGAAAGGAGAATTAATTTTCAGGAGGAGGCACTCTGAGGCATCTGAGGTACTGCCAAGAGACTGGAGAGACTGAAGACTACATTTAGTAGGGGGGAGTTACTGATGTCCTCCTGAGAGAAAGATTGTACTAGCAAAGAGAGAGTGAAGAAGATAAAGTACTGAGAAAATGTAGCACAAAGTAGATGATACTATACAGTGGGAGATTGGAATATGGCTGGTAGAATGACAGGCTGAGTTAAAACTATTATTGTTTTTATTATATAAAAGATACCTGAGGAGTGTAAAAAGGAGCCAGGTGGAGAGAGGATGGGAAGGAGTAAACAGAAGTGAGGATTTAGCATAGGGTGGAGGGTATGTTCAGGATGGAGAGAAAACTTTCCTGTGCATTCTAAGGATCAGAATAGCCATAGAAGGGACAAATGTCTTTTCTAATTTTTTTTTCTCAGCAGGAGGAGGAATTGGGAGGCTGAGACAGGAGGATCACTACAAGTCTGAACTGTGTAACAAGACCCTGCATCTAAAGAATAGAAAGAGAAAAGAAAAGAAGTACCTGAAATTAGGCAGGGAGAGCAGGGAGAAAAAAAGCTGGGTGTTAGAGCCAAGAATATGGCCCAGGGAGTGGCTCTTCTAAGAGACCTGAGTGTGTAGATGAATTTAAAATGTTCTACACTCTTGGAGTCCCTTACCTCCAGAGAGATCCTCCCTCATTCATCAAGAAAGCAAGACTTCATAGGGTACTGAAGGTATACATCAAGGTAAGCCTAACACTTTAAAAACAGCAATAATACAGAAAATAAAAACTAAAGTTGTGTCACCTTTAGCTCACAACTAATCTTTAATTAGGAACTTAACCATGTTGCCAAGTCCTAAGGTAAATCATCTTCCTTAGCAACCCTACAGTATATAGGTGAATTTATATGAATATACTTTTCTTGTTTTGTGCTCCTTGTTTATTATTTAGGATCTCTGTGTATATACACATAAATTCTGGTGTATGCAGCAAATTTGGGGTATAAACACTTAAAAAGTGTTGGGGTAGCACATTTCATAAAAATCAAGAGCACTTTGGTGCAACCAAGCTGTAAAAATCATTGTGTTTTACTGAACTCAGTAAAAGTTGGGCAATCTGTGTCCAAAACATATCTATGATTTCTTGAATTTCTCTTTCATCAAAATGTTAACTTAGGGTTGAAATGCAAAAAAAAAAAAAAAAAAAAAATTCTTACATCACTTTGACATTTTAAAGTAATTTCATTAAATCATTCAGCTATGAATTATTGAAAATTGTTCTACAGTAAACAGATTTTTTTTTCATGCGCTTTCTTTGAATTAGAAACAAGTGCCATGCCATTCCCTTGGAAGAAGATAAATGTATTTTGTACTAAAATATACAAAGATTCTGGCACTGTGTTTTCTCTGCATTTTATTAATGAATGCTTTTTGTTTAGTTTTACGTCTGATAATTGGAACAAATTTGAATTCTGAATAGCTAAAGCAGGGCCAAGTCCTCTTTAACAGTGTTCATTTGTAAAGTCAAGCCATCATTCAAAAGTCATTTTCAATATTGTTTCCAGCCGAGCACACTTGAGAAAGGAAATAGACCCATCACTTGTAGTGACTTCCCCGGAACAGTGATTCTAGTACCTACAGAGGGATGATTTTGCTCTCTGGAGTTACCCGCAAAGGTAGTACATAGAAGGTGTCCAGGGACCCACTGTGGCATGGCTGATCAACAGAAGAGGATGATTTAGTGTTTGACAAGTCCCTACAGAGGATTTTGGTAGTCCTTTCAGTTCTTACCCTCTAGTATTTCCCACCCTACAATGGAGTACATAACCAAAACAGTTCATTATGAAGTAGTCCAAGAATTGCCCTTTTGTAAGAGTGCTCATTTTGCTGCCCAAGGACACAACCCTTTAGAAGCTCTAACTAGAAAAATATATCCTTATTCTTATAGTTTAAAAATTATAGGATATCAAAGCCAAAATGCAGGAAGACTCTTAAGAAAAGGTGTGTTTGAAGGTCAGGGTTGCCTTTTCAAGAGAAAGAATGATGGCTGGGTACCCGTGGATAGGGAGCCAGGTCTGTGGACTAATTGCCATCTTCCAGCATCCTCTTGGCATTAAAGACTGGAAGCCCCAATTTATTAGTCTTTTTAGAGAGATGGAGAAACTAGGATGACAGTCTCTCACCAGCCTCACATGAAACTGACAAATGAACCAAAGTGTTAATTGTACTCTTTTTTTTTCCAGTGAAAGCTGAACTTAAAGCATTGTCCTCCTTGCATAATTACTAATAGGAAAGTCAGGTTATAATGGAATGGTTGTGTTTGTGATTGTAGATCCCATGAGGAAGCTACAAATAATCGTAATATCCAGTGGCCTCGAGTGTGGTGCCTGATGCATCCATTTGGACTCCAGAAAAAGAAATTTTATTTGACATACAAAGTCCCTCACTGGTGAGAGTAGCCTAGCTGCTCCGCCAGATTGTCATTCCACAGTTTGCTTTTATATGGCGAAAGTGCAAACTTTTGTGAAAATGCAGTTTGATGGGTTGTGTTGTGTGGTAGCTTGCCATAGCATTGCATCTTTCTCCATTAGATTTGGGGTGACTGTCATCTCTTGAGCCTTTCCTATACATCCCCATCACCTGCAATTCTTTTTCTCAAGTTTGAGCTTAGACTTTATCTTTCTGTTTGATTCAGAGGCTAGCATTTCCATTGTTCTGGTGTCACATTTGTGTCCAGTAAACTAAAAACTGATCTTCTAGAGATACCTTCTTGGCACATCACTAGATAGATAGATAGATAGATAGATAGATAGATAGATAGATAGATAGATAGATAGATAGATAGATAATTTTTTTTTTTTTTTTTTTTTTTTTTTTTTTTTGCAGAACCAGGTCCCTATGTATCTGTGGTTGAATAGATTTTGAAATATAAATTTTATACTTTGAGGCTTTAAACTTTTTTTTAAAAGATTATTTATTTATTTATTTATTTATTTATTTATTTGGTATAGGGTCTTGCTACACAGCTCAGATTCAGTGACGCTCACATCTCAGCCTTCTCCCCAGTGTTGGCATTACAGACATGCATGACCAAGTCCAGTTTTTGTGGCCTGCTTGGCACACCCAGTGCTGGCTCGGCATGTAGTACCAGTGATTGAACCCAGGTCCTTGTGCCTGCCAGGAAGGCACTTAGCTCGCTGAGCTATCTCCCAAGGCCCTGAGGTTTTAAACTTTGATAAGACAATTTTCTTAGAAATATACATATTGTTTTGAATAAATTTGTCTATAGTTAGAGAAGAAATGCCTTATTCTTATCAACTTGAGTTTTCCTTGAAGAAACTAAGATTCTGAAAAAGAGAAACATTTGAACAAAGAAGGCAGTCAGACACAGTATATTTAAGTAACTATCCATTTGGGAACTATGAAATGTAATTTCAAATTATCCTACATGAATGATTAAGAACACAAAAGAGATACATATGTTGTCTGGTTTATTATCATTTCAGTATCTTGAAAGAAGTCAGTAAAAACTAATCCCTCATAGAGTTCTCCTTGTTATCCAATGTCTATGTCAAAGGTCTGTTTTGTTTTGTTTTGGTACCAGGAATCAAACTCAGGACCTTGCCCTTGCCAGGCAGATGCTTATGCCACTGAGCCATCTCCCTAGCCCTGTGTCAGAGGAAGATATGAACAAAGTTTCCATTTTTAAAAAATCTTACTTCTAACAAAGTAATATACACCAAGAGGGTAGTGATTAAATATCTAACATGTATAACTTTAAAAACTTTATATAAATATATTTATTAGTGAGCTTACATTTTTTCAGAATTTATTGTTTATTCTCCTTTTCCCAAATTGAAATACTCTACGTGAAATTCTTTTTGAGATGGGTGGAAGTCAAATTTCTTTTTCAGTTGAATTTTAGCTGTTGGTGGAGTTGCCTTTGTTTTTCTTAGAGTCCTGCTCTGTGCTTGTAGTTCATCTTACCTTTACATAAGACAAAGGGAGTAGTTTTAATAGGGTGATACTATTTGAACAGCTGACAAACACTAGCAGTTGGTATTTGCCACTGGCAGAGATGTACCTGTAGGCTAATACTTAGATCTAATCCTTGTATATAGTAATTCTATATGCTTAGTGTTAAAAAATCTATAAAATTCAAATAGGAAAAGCTGGTTAAATTCAAGTGTATAGATATTTGTACTTAGAGGTTTAGAGAAAGTATTTGAAGGACCTTTACATACAGATGGGCTTTACAGGTACAAGGAGATTTAGACTTGGGAGGAGCAGTGTGGTTGAATGTATGCTGGGACACCACTCAGTTCTCCTCTGTTGTCTTGACAGTGCCCTAAGAGCAGACGTGGGTGAGGCCTATCTAAGATATGATTTAGGGTATTAAGTTCTCTCTTTCAGGAAGCTTTCTGTTGTTCCTTGGATTTTTTTTTTTTTTTTTTCAGAATGTTGGAAAAGTAAAACGCATGTCATTCTAAAACATTTTGTGACCCAGTTTAGGTCTAAGTATACGTTCTTATTGGCGAGTTCCACAGGGGATTTAGGCCTTAGTCCAACAGCTAAATGAACTCAAATGTATATTGAATGTAAATTGCTTTGAAGGCTGTGGATCACAACTTAATAGATTCTGGACCTTGTTTTTCCTTTCATGAGCCAGACATTCCTTGGATTTAAGGATAGGTTTAAATTAAAGAGTAGCAAATTGCTTCCCTCTTTGGAAATAAGCAGAATCAACCTTCTGATAATAAAATATTTCTTTAACATGTCAAGACAGTTACTGAGGACAGAAATGAAAATGGGGATAGCTTATTCAGAGATTCTTTAGGAAGTGCAGCGTATCTAATGAAAGGACAGTTGCCTTACCCCATGCGGTTTGAAAATAATAACACAAAGGAAAGAAAAAAAATCTTGTCATATTAGAACTTATATGACCAAATAAATCTTGTCCTATGGGTGGGAGTCCAGTTTTTGTAGCTTTACCCTAATTAAACAGAACATTTTCAGACTTTTCTAGAATTGCCTTCAGCACTGTTTAAGTAGCCAAGCCAAAACATAGACATCTTCTTGGACCTAGAAGAATATTACTCAGCCATGCCCACCCCTCCCCCCAATTTATCAGAGTTGGCTCAGGATGTTTCTACAAATACAGTGTACTTTCTTATATGACAATTTAGTATTTTTATCTATTTATTTGTTCGTTCAGCATGGCTTAGTGCCTCCAAGAGCTATGTGGTAGTAACAGAGTAGTCCTGGCTCTGGCAGTGAGAGAGTGAAGAGGAAGTAGTATCATGGGGAATATTTACTCTAGGCAGAATCTTTGCTGATGAGCAGAAAGTCACCAGATGGACAGAAAGAAAAGCACCTTTCTAGGCAGCAGTAACAGCTTGGTTCTTACACAGCTTGTGTAAGAACCAGAAGCTGCAAAGATGGATTTAAAAATGTTAAAAGATAAGGATGGAGTGAATAGGAAGGGCAAGATGAGATCAGCTTCATTTTCTTCAACAGTCTTTGTGATTTTCGGTATGTGGTAAACTTTTTTGTTACATTTATACCTAACTCTTTTTCTAGGCCTTGGAGCTGTTTGAAATGGAATTATTTTCATTCTCTTGATTTTTTTTTTCATGTGTGCAGTGTCATTTTCTATATTGTGCTCTTGCCCACTTCAGAGATTCTCTTTGGCTTGTTTCCTGCCACTGTGGCCTCTGAGCCTGTCTCACCTGGATGCTGATAACTTCCTAAACTTGGTCCACACCCAAAGCTGTCATTGCGTCTTTGTAGTTATCGCTGGACATTGCTGCCCCGCCGCCACGGACCTTGCACATTAATATCTATCTAAACAAACTCGCTGGTTACTCCTCAAATCGTTTTTCTCCTCTTTTTACCTGGAGGTCACATCATCACATACATGTTGCCTAAACCAGAAGTTAGAAAGTCATTCTAAACTTTTTACCCCTACAACTCCCCCACCCCTACACAACTCTTAATAGCCTGGCTTATTACCAAATTTCTCTGGATCCCACTTTCTACCAATTGGTATGGATCAAGAACTTTTAAAATACATTTAAAAAAAAAATACACCTTTTTATTTTTGTAGTACTGCTTCTAGGAATTTATTGTAAGGGAATAATGAATCAGTGTTCAAAGAGTAGAGAAATGACTTAGGTTACATATAAAATACAATTTAAATAAAATTTTAAAATGAAGATGGATTTGTGAAAGCCATTAGTATCTTGTTAAATTGCAAAATGTTGTATAATATGTGATTTAATTTTTACTTAATAGCAGTAGAAATAAGCTAAGGAGAGCAGACCTCTCACTGTCCTTGACGAAAAGTGTAGATGCCTAGTAAATATGTTAGTTGTGTGCTTCTCTCTGTTGGCTTTTCTCAGTCCAGACTTAGTTGGGCTTTTGCGAACACTTTGTACTTGTTTTCAGACAACAGTTTTCAAGCAGCAAAGCTGCCCATAGATAGCATTGTGCACTGTGAAATCCTGTGATTCTTCCCGGGGCCTGTAAGATCATTTCTAGTCTTCAGCTTAGATCACCAAACCACTTACAATTTTGTGTCTGTGTACTTTTCCAGCTCTTCCCTTGCCATGTTCCAGGATAATCACCAACTCATGTTGAATATCTACAATTTCCAAAATACATGAGGTTTACTGCACACCTACATACCTTTGACATACTTTTCCTTCTTGCCAAGACCATACCAAACTTCTTTGTTTATTTGGCAAATTCCAAGCTGTCCTCTTAAGACTCAGCTCCCTCCCCATAGGCACAGTCAGATGCCTCCTCTCTAGGCCCTCCAGCAATTCTCGAACTTTTTTTACAACCCTTTAATATATGTGGACTGGGTATCCATTTGGTCTGGGGAGTTAATGAGGACAGAGACAGTGTATTCTTCTGGCTTCGACTATCACTGAACTGCTGAGCCAACTTCTGTATACCTTTATCTCAGCACTTCCCAATGTTGGTCTGAGGCCTAGTACTGATTTTCCATCATCTCTGATGCCATCAGAAAAATAGCCCCTGCGGTGAGTTTTTGGGAAAGCTAAATGTATTCACATTTGGGGTGTTAAATGTCCTTTCCCTTACGAAATAGTGGTGATGGTAGATGATAGGGTGTCTTTAGTTGGGAACTTTCTTTCAGAGCTCTAAAGTTGTTGGAAAGTTTACCGTTCCCTGAAAACCCCAGGTCTGGGAACACTGCTGTATCTCATGGGGTGGCGGCACCAAGTCCCCAAAGTCAAAAGCCTGTGAGTCATCCTTGGCTTCTCCTCCTTTCCCATCCCTCCACCCCCGCCACATTCAGACACTTAGCAAGTCCTGCCAATTCAACCTCCTAAATATTTCTGGAATCTGTACTCTCCTCTCCATCCTCTCTGCCAATTCCTTAGGACAGGCCCTCTTTATTTTCCCTGTATTACTACAGCAACAGTTGCCTTTCTGGTCTTCTTGCCATTTTCCTCTTACCCATGTGAGCTGTTTGAAAATCAAAACACAAATACTGTTTTTTCCAAAGGATAAAAGTTTTTATGGTATATAGAATTTCTCTCTGCAGAGACTTCTTGTAGTCTCCTTACTCATGCTTTGACCTGGTGTAAAATGCCCTTTCTCTACCACTTGCTTCGGATACTCTTAATTATCATTTCCTCTGTTACCATTTCTCTCTAAGTCAAGGTTGGGAGCTGCTCTTTAGCTCTCTTAAAGTAACGTATGTATGGTCTTCTAACTTACTTACTCTTCAGCCTTCATAGAATATCTGATACTGTACTTGTCTTAATGCCAGTCTTCCCTGTGAAACCTATCAACTTAAATTTTATTTCTTTGATCTTTCTACTTCTCCCACTCAATACAATGCTTAAATAGTTAGCATTTGTGGGTTAAACGGGTTTGTTTAGGGTTATGACCAGGTAGAAGGTCTATAAGTGACAGTGAGAGATGAGCACATAAGTGTTCACAACACAGGGATCTGGGTAAGATCAGCCCAGGTGGTTGAGCACCTGAATGCATGAAGCGAGAGTAGGTAGAGAAATATTTACTGGTTGATTAGATACATGGGGAAATGTTAGGGTCTAGAATTTCTCGACTGTTTCTGGACTTAGAAAATTGGTTAGATAGTGATTGTGCTTGAACAGGAGAAATGAATGAACTCTGCTGGAACTCTTGTGTTACTGGTTGCGGTTGTCCAATAGACAACCAGGTGTGGAGTTCAGAGAGAAAGCTGTTGACAAGACAGATTGAAAATTCATCAGCCTCTAGGTATTCTTGGAAATGTTGACCTTAAAGGAGATAATTAACTTGTTGCTGTTGTAGATGATGGTGATGATGATGATGGTATGCTTGGGGCTTGCTGCTACAGGGGCAGCATTGGGTGAGAGAATAGGATCATGAATCAAGGAGCAGAAAAGCGATGTGAAGATTTCTAACTTGTATCCCATTGCTTTGCCTTATCTCTACTCTGTGACTGCACAAATTAGTCTCTGATTCTTAGCTCCTTTATCTGTAAAATGAGAATAGTAATACATTATTGATACAGTTATTGAAAAGATTTGCATTTATAAAGTGAGTTTGCATTAATGAAATCCCTAAAACAATGCTAGGCATGATAGATACTCTTACATCATAAATTAGAATATTCAAAAAATATTCCTTAGGATATGAAGTCAGTTTCAAAACAAGGAATGTCGAGCCAGGCCTGGTGGCGCAGGCCTATAATCCCAGTGCTCGGGAGGCTGAGGCAGCGGGATTGTTGTGAGTTCGAGACCAGCCTGAGCAACAAAGTGAGCTTAAGGCCAGCCTGAACTGCATAGTGAGACCCTGTCTCAAAAAGACAAAAAAAAAACAAGGAATGTCTTAGTGGAGATTAGTTAACATCTCAAGCTTTTAATAATCTAGTGTGAATCCATCTAACTTACCTTTAATAGTTGTCTCAGTTACTCTTGTCTCGTTTCTGGGACAAATATCTGACACCCCAAATGAAGGAATGAAAGGTTTATTTAGCTCACAGTGAATGGAAGTTTTAATCCATACTCAGCTGGCTCCAAGACAGAGCAGCACATGGCAGAGAGCAACCTTTCATGGCGGAGGCAAAGAGCGAGAGCAAAGGGAGAGGTAGCAGCAGCTCAGGCAGCCGGCCAGCTTCTCTTCCCTCCTGACATTGTAATGCATGTTACCTGCCCCAGGGAGGTGCAGCATCCACGCCCACACTAATCAGTGACAACTCAGAAAGCTGCCCCATGACTGCATGAGGTTTGTGGGGACACCTATATGTAAGCCGTAACAACAGTATATAAAATTTTCCCTTCTTCATGCTATTGTCATAAATCATTTCTTTATATATTATGTGACCTTTAACATAAATTTATAGTTACATTCATATGAACTTGTCATTTAAGTCATATAAAAATAGTTATAAACCAAAATGTAAGAACTTTATGTGTCTCGATACTTAGATTCTTTTGTTCTTTATTCATATGCCTTTGACATACTGTCTGTTGCCCTTTTATTTTAGACTGAAGGACTCCTGTTAGTGTTTGTGTTTGCATACGATGTCAAAATTTCTACTTCACTGTTGTAGCATAGTTTTACTAGATGAAGAATTCTTGGTCAATGATAATTTTCTTTGAGCCTTTAAAATCCTACTGCCTTCTACCCTCCCTACTTTCTGATGAAAAAAGGTTTCTAGAATCTCTTTGTCTTTTGTCTCTGAATAGGTTGATAATAATGTGCCTGGGTGGATGTGATCTTTTTCGTCTTAAACATATGTACCTAGTAAGCCCCAATATAAATCATCATAATTATGCTGAATTTAATAATAATAACTTAATGATATTTATAAAGCTTCTGTCAGTACAATCTGATAAGTATGTAGTGCTTACAAACTTAAAGATATACATTGCATACTCTTAAAAATTTCATTAAAAATTTTAATTTAAAAAAAGCTTGGGGTCTTAAAATAGGTAAGAATCATGTATCCAAAATATTAACTCATGTGGAATACCCAGTTGCCTAACAGAGTCCTGATATGAGGTGTTCTATGGTTCTTTGCAAATGAAGTCTGCCCTGAAGGAGATAAGAGTTGCAAGTACATTTATAAATTTGAACTCTTAGTTTTGGGCTACTGTTAAGACCATAAAAGATTTACGTTATCTGAAATATTGCAAAAATAAATTTCAAAACTAAGGTTGACTCTCATAGATATAGAAAATCATACTTTAATTTTACCAAGGTTTTTTGTTGTTTTTGTTTTTGTTGTTGTTTATGCAGAACCCAGGGATTGAACTCAGATCACTATGCTTGCCAGGGAAGCACTTATTCCACTGAGTCATCTTCTTTCATGATAATTCTATTAGCTTTTAAACTTTTATCCAGGCACAGAAAAACAGTATCATTTTACTCTTTTTTTCTATGATTACTCCATGATGAACAGCATTGAAAGTTACATGCCTTCAATGATAAAGTAATAATATGCATATTATTTTTCTCCCAGAGCAAAATAAGAATTTATATTATTTATACATTTAATTTTTTAAAACTACATTTTTAAAAAAATTTTTTTAAGTTTATTTGGTATGGTCTTGCTATGCAGCTCAGACTCATAGTGATCCTCCTGTCTCAACCTCCCAAGCACTGGGATTACAGGCATGCACCACCACACCTAGTTTCAGGACCAGCATGGTGCACCCAGGGTTCCAGAGCTGGCACAGCATGCAGTACCAGGGATCATACTCAGATCCTTACGTTTGCCAGTCAGGTCCTTAGACTACAGATCTTTCTCTCCAGGCCTAAAACTGCATTTTCAAGATAAATAATTAGGATGTTCTCATTAACTCAGAGAAGCAGGTTGAAGAAATCTAGGAGACAGGAGGAAGAAAACTTGATTGAGAAATGAATATTTTATAACTTTTAAAATAGTGATTTTTAGTTTCTTATTAAAAACTAACATTGGGCAGGGGAGATAGCTCAGTGGCATAAATGTCTGCCTGGCAAGCACAAGGTCCTGAGTTTGATCCCCAGTACCAAAAAACCAAACAAACCAAAAACCTAATGTCATTTCATTGTAAAAAGTTCACATGAACAGCAGAAAAATATTTATAGTCCCTACCCAGAGATAACCGTGAGTAGCATCTTAGTTACCCTTTTGCTGTTGCTTTTGTTTACATATGTGGAATCACACTGTGCATACCTTTGAAACCTAAATTTTCTTAAGAGTATATAATAAGTGCCTTTTGATGTTCAATAAATATGGGCCTGTGTCATCATTTTAATACGTTCCTGCTGGCTTGTACCACCAGTGGTGTTTGTATGACTCAGATAGTGGCTTATACCACTGGTGGTAAAAATGGATCATCACTCTAGTAAAATTAATAAGAACCCTCCTGATGGAACAGTCATGCATGTGACAGGCTCAAGCCACCTGTCAGGAAGACATACAAATTATGGCCCTGTCCTGAATGTGTTAAGAGACACACAATGTGTATTTGTGTGTGTGTCCAAAAGATTTTCTACCAACTTTCATTCCCAGAATAAAACAAACCTATTTTCACAGATCCTCATAATTACCATATGGTTTTATGAGCTTAAAAAATTTTAATGACAATTTTGCCCTAATTTGAAGAGTTTTAAATACTTTACCATTTAACTTTCATTTCTCTTTTAAGTTACTGCTAAGGTTAAACATGTTTTCTTATACTGTTATTTGCTTTTCCTTAAAAGTGGCTTTTCTAGCTAGGGAGATAGGTCGGGTGGTCTAAGCACCTGCCTACCAAGTGCAAGGACCTAGGTTCCATCCCCAGTACAGCATGCTGTGCCAGCCACTGAAACCAGATGTGGTGGTGCATGCCTGTAATCCCAGCACTGAAGAGGCTGAGGCAGGAGGATCATAGGAGTCCGAGCTGCAGACTGTACCAAATAAATAAATAAAGGACTTTTGGAGACCCCTTACCAAATAAATAAAAGATTTTTAAAAAAATGTCTGCTTCATTAGAGAAGAACCTAATCATAAGTAGTTGAGTGAATTAGTGTTGGGATACATTAGCTCACCTAAGTAAGGATGGGATTATTAAAAGACTTTTGGCTTATGGTATAGGAAAAGCTTGACTGGTTTTCTCCGAAGACTGTGCAAACAGTCTTCACTGTAGACGCTGCCTAGTTTTGGCTGCAGTGTCGCTTTTCCTAAAGAGAGGCCAAAGCTAGAGAGCAGCGCTTTTACAGGTCAGAAATGGAAAGAGAATTAAACGTTGAAAGTTGTCCAGAATGTTCTGCACTCTATCTGACTCAAGCCTGAGCTGTTCACTTTGCTTTTAAAAATATCACTGAACTCATGTGTTCTCAAGATCAGAATATGTTTTTTTTCAAACACTGTTTGAAAAACAGTGTGCCATATTTTGAACTAGTCAAGAGAGGAACATAAAGGAATAAGAAATCTTTAGCATTTTTATATTTTCCCTCGAATATCGTGAACTTCCATTTCCCAGCCCAGCACGCTGAGTGTGTGTGTGTGTGTGTGTGTGTGTGTGTGTGTGTGTGTGTGTGTGTGTGTGTGTGTGGTAATTTCCAAATTTACCAAAAGTGTTGGGAGCCTGGCATTCCTACGTGCTGCCAGCTGTGTGTTTCATTTGCCACACAGAGCTCTCTGCGTCATTGACTCTACTTGCAGTAGCCCCAGTACCGTGCTCCCTACAGAGGGGAGCTGGAGAGGTCAGCGCACGACTGGAGCCAGACAGCCTGGCTTCTGACTCCAGCTCCACCACTACCTGTCCTCAAGCCTTAGGAAAAGCAGAGCCCTTCTGCCTCAGCTTCTTTATGTTTGCTCATTTTGAAATAGCTTCATTGAGTTATAGATGACATGCTACAGAATTCACCTGAGTAAGTGTGTGCTTCAATGATCTCTAGGACAACTACTGGTTGTGCAGCTGTCACCATGATCTATATTTAGGATTTATCATCATGCTAGGACCCATTAGGAGTCATTCCCTATTCCTCTGCCTACTCCCACACACTCGCTGATCTACTCTGTCTCCATAGAACTGCTTATTTCTGAATGTTTCATATAAACAGTCATACAGCCTTCTGTGCCTGGCTTCTACTTACAATCTTTTCAAGGTTTCGCTATGTTGTAGCATGTGTTTATATTTGTGTTTCTTTTACCAAGTAATATTCCACTGTATGGATATACCACATTTTGTTTTTCCATTTATCAGTTGCTGGGCACTTGGGTTGTTTTCACTTTGGGGGTATCATAAATGGAACTGCAGGGGCCAGGAGATAGCTCAGTGGAATAAATGCTTGCCTGGCAAGCACAAGGTCCTGAGTTAGATCCTGGTAACACCCAAAAAGAAAAAAGAAAAGAAAACTGACATAAATGGAAGGGCAGTTAACGGTTGCTTACATATGTCAGCTTCTTATCTTGAAAATGAGTACTATCTCTTAGAGTTGCTGTGAGAATTTAAAATATCAATACAGATTCATAATTATTTGCTAATAAATGCTATACTGTATTAATGTCTGAGTGTTATTTAACATCAGTTGCAAAATTAGGCTTTCTCAGAGTTCTGTGCCTTCCTGGTGACATCTCTAAGAATTATCTCTTCTGCTTTGCTCCTGACTTTCCCCTGATTTTATAATTTTGAAAAATTTCGTTTAGTAAAGTTGTATTCAATGTCAGACATTGTACTGGATGCCTTGAAAAGTTAAAAGAATAAGTAAATGTACCAAGAAGTGGCGGTACTTTAAATTCTTCTTTAGTTGACTAATCTGTCATCTCTGACCTGCCTGTAGGGTTTGGAATTCTCAGCAGGGGCACAAGTCTCTCAGCATATTGAATCTTGCTAGGCCCTTATTTTGACCAACATACTGGTGTCATGATGTTGGTTGAAGTTAATTGTTTCATAAGCCTAGAAGCTCATTACCTCAAGAAAGGGGTGACCCTCATGGTGAGCTGTAGCTGACGTTGGTGGATTGGTTTTTATACTTTTCTAAACTGGATTGATTCTAGATTATTCTAATCTAGACCAGAGTGCCTAATTTTCTCAGTTGGCAGATTTCTTCCTTTGGTAGAGTGGTTTTATAATCTCTGAATTTCTGAAACTTTTGTATTGCAACTGGATTCTTAACAGTATCACCTCATCATTATTTGGCTGTCTGTGTTTTCTTTGTCTTGTCTGGGAAAGATAAAGGTCAGCATAGTGACTCTTGAAGGTTTTTTTTTTTTATCAAGTATTGTGCCCCTGTTAACATTCTCTTCCCCATAAAACAACAGATATGTTTGTCATTTTCTTTGTTTCAGCTCTAAAGTAGTATTTGTCTCTTTTCCCATAGTAGCATAGTTAGCATTAACAGAGTGAGGCTACAGTTTTCATTCTTTCTCTGTCTTACATTCAGATAGAACACATTAACAGTTTGAAGAATTGTGCTTAAAAATAGAAGACTGCCTCTAGTGCTTGCCGTAGGACTGTGAAAGACGTCTGAACTCTTTTACTTGAATTTCATTTCAAGAATGCATCTTGAATGTAAGTGGAGTAGTGTGTAGGCATCCCATACATTCATTAAACCATCCTCCATAGGTTATTTGAGGCCTAGTTATGGAAGAGTGCACCATTTTTGTTGCTCATTGTGTTGTAGAAGGATGTTTCCATACACACAAATTTTACTGTTTGCTTTACTTTCAATATTTACTGTAGTGTGAGTCACATCTTGTAAACTTGCCTGGCTTAGGGGATTCCCATTTCTTCTGTAAAACTTTTTTTTGGTTAAGAAATCCAGAAGATATTAACTCCCAGAGTCACAGTTGCCAGGCACATGTAAATAGAAGCTGAAACTAGATGAATAACAACTCTAAAGATGATCTTCTTGAAGAAGATAAACTACGAAACAGTCTTATAGATACTGGGCTTAAGGCTATGGGTAGAAAATGATTTAATAAATGCAGGATATTAGCTTTGCAGTCCCTTGTCAGATTGTGAACAAGAGATATTTCCCTACTGTGGAGTTATTACTACTTTGCCACTCCTATGCAATTTGCACTTTGCAGCAGTAGTAAGTGGGAAAATGGTTGTTTAATTGAGGGTTTTGAGAAAACATGCCTTTGAGCATTAGACTCAACCTCTAAATTAAATGAACTCTATATTGTTTTTAAAATGTTTCTCCTTCTTGCTTTTTATCCATTGATGCTTTGCTGTTCTAAGTTCTATATTCCTGTTTTTGAAGAGTTTATATGTCTTCTTTCTTTGCTTTTCATTCATAAGATATCTGATCAGACCAGGAACCACAAATAGAGATTCTGAGTGGAAGGCTAATAACTTTGTAGAAGAGAATAATCCATCTCTGCAGTCAGTCCCTTCTGCCCTGTGCACATGGGGGAGTAGTCTTTGAAGAAGCCAGAAAACTGGTAGTCAGTCACCTGGAAAACACTACTGTTCTTACGTGCTTTGACTCTCCTCATCTTATCAAATGTGCAGGACAGAGTTGAGGTCAAATACTAATATTATGAAGTCAGTTAACCATTGCAACGTAGTTATAAATGCCTTAGGACAATTGTCCTAAGTAAAAAAAACCCAACTCACACTGGGTAAGTAGCTATATAACTTCACCAGCTCATATAACTGAAATCCAGGCATTACATCAGGCAAGGCACTTAGGTGCTTGAACAGTGTCATCTGGAATTTCTTGTCTACTATCTCTCTCCTAGGTGTTAGGCTTCATTCCACGGTATGCTCACTACAGCAGTAGCAAAGAGCCCCCAGCAGCTGCAGGCTTATGCCTTGCAAGTTCATTAATCCTGATATAAAGAGAGCTTTGCTCTCTCAGAAGTTCTAGCAAAATTCCTGGGACTGTTTCTCATGGTCCTGTTCATCCCCAAATCAATTATTGTCTTTTTTTTTTTTTTTGTCTAGGATTGCTTACAAGTCATCCCTAGGCCCCTCTGCTCAAAACTGTTAACTACCCGAATGTGCGGCAGGCCAGATTCCTTTAGAGGAAATAAGGATATGGCTTCAGATAAACAAATGCTGGAAAGAGAGAAAGCACCTGTAGCCTGTTATGATAGGGTAGAGGACAAATTACTTGGATATTGTACGTAAAATTGCACCTAATATTTTTAGAATATATTTAATATTAATATATAGCTTCATATAATTACATGTATTTTTACAGATAAATCTGTCTTACATCTAGATATGAAGCTCTTAAAAGACAACACCTATCTTGATGAAACACTAAACCTTAGAGCCCTGAACATGATAGGAATTTGGAAATATTTTGGATGCTTCTAAAATAGCAGTTTCCTCTCAACATTATCCTTTTCGTTGGTGGCAAATACCTCTGAGCTGTATCATTCAGTGTTGGTGCCAAGTAAGTACACATGGAGACAGTATTTAATGAGCAGAAAGAGAACACTCTGGCCACTATGCTGGAGCTCTGGACTTGGGAGATGTGTCAACTTGATACATAAAACAGTGCCCACAGGAGGTGCTTCATGAGCTTTTGAAGAGCAGATTAGGGAAGGAGAGACTTTTTCTCAATTCCAAGTACTGGCTCTAGTTCAAATAAAATTTTGTTGTGGGCTTTAGGCAGCTTTGTCAGATACATCTCAGCTCTAGAATTATTTAATGACCAAACATTCAAGAGTATGTTTAAAAAGAAAAATCTCACAGGAAAAAAAAATCCTCACAGAATTTCCTGTGATGGTTCAAAATGTAATCAGAGCAAATAATACAGATTTCCCTTTTATTGTAACCACAGTGGAAAAGCAGAGCTTGTGTTTACAAAGCATGTTGTTGGGGAGACCTTTGTAAATTGTAATCTTTGGAAATCCCAGACCTATTGGATGTAATCCCATCCATTAGATGGAGGCCTATGTAGTATATCCCGAATAGCAAGTTAAATTGAGAGCCTGAACAGGAAGCAGTCATTAAGAGTTACAGTGGGTAGGATGCAGAGTTAATTTGGGGAAATATTTTGTTATGAGATAATTACATCACTAGGACAGCTGGAAAGTTGAGCACTGGGCTGGACCGCTGTGCCTGTTCTCTGCCCTGCAGCTGGAGGGTCAGGACAATAGAGACAGCAGGAGAACTTATTTTATGGGATACTCAGAGGCTTGGCTGACTTAATTGTGAGATGATGATGGTCTATCTTCCTGGTTTGGATTGCATTTACTCAGCTAAACTAGATGCATAGCCTTAGTAAGTGCCAAAAACATCTTTTTACTCCTGTTTTTTGAAGAAATACTCTTGCATCACATTGAAGCTCTCATGGGTAGATTTGAATGATAATTCTCAAAGTAATCTGATATTACATTCATATCCTGAACAATGTAATTACATTTTTCTTATGGAAGTATAGTTATGCAGTCATTGAAGTGGTATTTTTGTCAGCTTCTAAACAAAGTAGTAAAAAAAAAAAATGTTTCAGAAAGGCATAAAAATGTTGGTCAACACAGAAGTCATACAGTGAAAGTTATTCTCCAATGTTTGTGTTCAAATGTTCAGACCTGCACGGCTCTTTTGTTTTGTAACTGTGCAGGTTATAGGCAGCCTAGCCACATTCCTCATTGATTTATATGCATCCATACTGTTAACCTCCAGCCAAATACCAGGAATTTCAGCTCTTGTTCAGCTCAGTTGCTTTTTGTGAAACTTGTTTGTTATATTAAAATGTCTGTCTTACCTCTCACCAAAATGACTGTTATTTGATTTGGAGTAATTCTCAAGGGACTCATAGATGAAGAGCATCATAAATATTCTGATATTTTTAAGGTTAGTATTTACAACTGTTGTCTTGAAGTGCATTTTCTGCCCATTAAGACTAATGTAATTATTAACTTTCACACCAATAATATTTACTAAAAAAAAAAAAACAT
Organism: Ctenomys sociabilis; assembly: GCA_004027165.1. Taxonomy (NCBI): domain Eukaryota; kingdom Metazoa; phylum Chordata; class Mammalia; order Rodentia; family Ctenomyidae; genus Ctenomys; species Ctenomys sociabilis. The sequence goes on from PVKA01014284.1 coordinate 19,937, forward strand.
CAAACAAAATTTTCATATTTTGCCAAACAGCTATATTTCCCAAATGTCTCCTCTGAGTTGGGGGGTCTATAAGGCATGAATGGCAGTATTGGAACCAAAACAAGGAGCACATCTTACAGATTACTTAGGACCTTCACTTTGTGAAGGGTACTATGTGCCACTTCCCACAGGAAAGTAATAAAGATATCTTAATAATTAAAAAGATTATCTCCTTGAACTCAAGCCAGTAGTGACTTCAACCTTGACCAAATTCACCATTTTTTGTAGCCTAAAAATACATTAAAACTCATACAATATTCTGTTATATGTACTGTCACATATCTCTTTATAGTTCATCCCACTTTTTAAAAATCTACCAATAGAGTACTTTTTTTCCAGTGTTAATCACTTGTTAATCAGCAGTGGCACATGTCTTGGATAGCCTTTAATATTTGATTTTGTTTTGTTTTTGTTTTTTGCTGTCACTGGGAATTGAACTCCAGACCTCACACTTGCCAGGCAGGTGCTTGTACCACCAAGCCATGTCCCCAGCCCCTTGGATAGCCTTTGAAAGTTACATGTGTGGTCTGTTTACTGCAGATGGCATCTGTGAATCTTAATATTTTCAACTGAAAGGTGTTATGTAACTCTGAGGAAAACAGCTTGGGTGAGCTAGGGTTATTCATGAATTGTGTCATGCTAAGAGTGTTTGATAATAGTTTCAGTGAGATGAAGCAACAGCATGCTGCCAGGGCTGTTAGGTAACTTCCAAGACAACGGTTCAGGGAGCAGGTGACCTTTTGGTTCAGCAGTGCTTCAGAACCATTATATTCTCCCATTTTTTACTCGGCAATGTTTTTTTTTATTTTAGAAATAGCCAAAATGTCTTATATTCATTATAGACTATAAATAAAAAGAACTGGAGTTGATAAAATTATTGACTGACAAGCAGTGTATTCTTTTGTTAATTACAATGAAATGTTCTTTAATGTTTGAGAAGCAGAGCTGTCATGGGTGTATAGTATGATTTCTGTGTTTGTATTTGATTTAGTACCTGTCATTCGGGTTCATGGTTGTCACTGCAAATATGCTAGTCACAGATACAAAGAAGTTGATAATTTTGGAGCTCTTTTTTCTGCTTCAAAAAGAAGAAAAAGTGAAGTTGTCCAAGAATGTGTGTTTAATAGGAATGATATGGCTGACAGAAGCCTATTAATAAATGGCAGCTATTACTTCAAATAGAAGATCAAAGAACTTTTCTGATAATCTTTCTATTAAATTCATATATGATAGCAATCATACTTTAAATAACATATAGGACTTACATGGTTTATGGCACTGTCTTTAATAAATTTATTAATTATAAGTTTTCACCTTATTAGAGTACGTTTCCAGAATAAGAAATAGAAAATAATAGAAGTAGAATAATAGAAGTATTTTCAGTAATAGAAAATACTTTGTTTAGAAATAGATATGGAGACATAAAAATCAGAATATCTGAAAGTAGTAAATATGAAGGGGGAAAATTCAATTGGTTTGGGCTGATTTTAACATCATTGTAGAATTCACCCCAAATTGCCCATAGTTGAACTGGCTGTGACGTGTATAGTCATTGGTATGCTGTTGTTTGCCCCACCAGATTTAAATTAATTGAAGTGTTCTTTAGATTTTTAAAAATGGGTGTAGATTCACAGAAAAGTGCCAAATGTTGTAGGTAGGGCCCATACCCCAGAAACATAGGCTGGTATGTTTCAATGCCACGTAGGGCATTGAAAACTTAATGAAAGGAGTATACAGACCAGACCAGACTGGGACAGGAGAGGGTGAGCCCAGTTTATACTAATTGGGCTTCATGCACGCATGCAGTTGATTTCTGTGAAGAGGGTATTTAATATTTTCATGAGAAAAATAGTCAGCATTTTATTAGCTTTTTCTTAGCATTTATATTGTATTTTGTTAAAGAACTTTCTTTACAGCTTGTTTGTGGCTGGTTTTAATTCCTCAAACATTTGGTGAGACTCTCTTCTGCCAGATAGCATGCTACGATTGAAACTAAAGGACATTCTGTCCTTTGGCTTGAAAATTCTTTTGACTACTGAAAGCTGTTTTTGTTTGTTTTTAAAACTTAAATTTTGAATCGATTGTAGTATCTTAGAAATAAACTGGATTTCCAATGCAAAGTTAATTATAAGTTGTTTTGTCACTTAAGGGCAACACAGTTTACCGATACAGTATTTTTTTTTTAATACAGAAATTTAGGGGCCGGGGAGATGGCTCAGTGGAATAAGCGCTTCTCTGGCAAGCACAAGGGCCTGAGTTCAATCCCCAGTTCCACAAAAAAAAAAAAAAATAGACTTCATAATAAATACAGAAATTTAAAAATTTTGTTTTTGAAATTATTTAATAAAGCTAATTAATAAATCTGTCACATTACATATCATTTTGGTGGCAAAACATTTAAACTCTTGTAGCAATTTTGCAATATACACTGCACTATTTGTTAGTTGCAGTGCTGGTCAGTAGTTCACAAACAGAGCAAAAAAATATTATACTATGTCCCGTAAGTATATAGAATTATAATCTGTCACAAAGAGAATTTTAAAAATCTTACAAATTTTTCAGTATTGGTTTTAACCTAACTTATAGAATTTCAAAATCAATTTAAGAATGTATAGGGCAGGCATGATCGTGCACGCCTATACTCTAAGCATTCAGAAGGCTGAGGGAGGAGGATTAAAGCCAGCTTATGCTACATAGTGAGTTCAGAGCTAGCCTGAACTACATAGTGAGACCCTGTCTTAAAAAAAAAAAAAAAAGAAGAAAAGAAGAAAAAAAAGAGTTGATGTCCTTTACATAGAAATAGTAATTTGATTTACTAGGAAGAGAAAGCTGCCATACAACTTTTCAGGCGTGGTTGTGACACCTCAAATTCCAGGAAAATCTTCATTGCAGAGTCCAAAAAATGCTTAACTTATCTACAATAATTCTCAAACTTTAGCCAAGAAGAAGCATATTTTTCCCTGAACTGCAAATTTCTAAAACTGTTTCCATCAACAAGTTCAACTTGGGGTCTTAACTAAGGATGCCCTGCAGTTAGGTGTTTGGAACTCCGGTCAGGTAGCTTTGGATGGTCTCTCAAGTGTTTTGCTTGTGTTCCTCTTCTGAATTTTCATGTTGCTAAAAAGAATCAAACTCATTAAGTGTCTTTACATAGATCACAGTAGGAATAATAGACTCCGGCTGTCTTTTGCCCTAGTTTAATGTGATGATATCAAGGGATATGTGTAAGATATGTAGACTGTTTCTTTACTTATTTCTACCTGCTTAATCTCCTTTTTTCTTCTAGGTTGTTTGATGTGTGCACAGTGTCTCGGACAGACAGAGAAACCAAACTGACACTAGTATTCGAACATGTTGATCAAGACTTGACCACTTACTTGGACAAGGTTCCTGAGCCTGGGGTGCCCACTGAAACTATAAAGGTACTAAGAATGTTTCTGCCTCATCTTTTAAGCAATTGCATTCTTTCCTTATGAAAATTGCCAGAATTGCAGCTTTGGGAACTCACTGTATGAATTATCAACCAAGTAATATATTCAAAGCTCATCAAGTAACTTGCATGATCAAAGGATGGTATACATTTGAGGTCATTAATTTTAGAATGAAATGAAATAACCCATTTCAATGGCTATTACATTCATTTTTTAAATAACTATACATTATTTGGTTCTAACATTAGAAAGTATAGTGTACTAAAGGTGAATCAGTCATTTTCTGCTGGGGTGTATGTCTAAGGGACAAATGTGAAACGTCTTTCACAATCAAATTGTACATTATAATTAATTGTAAGTGGATTCTGGGGCATATCTAATGTTGAGCCATTCTTTCTCTCATTTTTTCCTGTTGGTAAGTTATAGGAAGCCCAAGTACTAGCTTGCATGCCTATAATAGTCAGTCTTGATTTTTTTTTTCACTACATGGGCTTGAGAGACACCTAAAAGATTAGTAAAACACTCTTTAGGGTGTATGTAAGTAGGCCATAGGGGTGCAGCTTGGTGACCACATCAAGGCCTATACCCCTTCTTTTGGGAGTCTTCCCCCGTTCTCTGCTTCACCTTGACTTGACTTCAGCAGCTCTCCTCTGCTGTACTCATCATGTTTCTGCCTTGGAGCCTTTGAACAATAAGCCAAAATAAACCCTTTCTCTTTTTGTGATGGGGGCAACTCAGCCCACCCTAGGGGTGGGGCTCACGCACATTTGGTGCCAGGAATCAAACCGTGGTCCCTGCACTTGCCTAATCAGGTGCTGTAGACCACTGAACTATCACTGGCCCCAAGCCCTTTCTCCCTTAACTTGTAATGTCAGGTCTTCCATCCCAACAACAAAACACTGACCAAATAGTGCCGAACTCAGGATTCACAAATGATTAAGACATGATGTTTGTCCTTTCAGATCAACAAGGTAATGTATATTGATTTTTAAATACTTAAATTTTTATCAGTATATGTTTACAGTCTGTAATAATCATATTCATTTTGGGGAGTTGGGACACAGACAGAATACATCTTAATTTTTCCTTCATCTTCTTCCCCTTCTCAACCCTCACTTGCCCTCCACCTCTTGGTCCTCTTCCCATTTGAAAAAAAAAAAAAAAAATCTCATTGTTCCTATTATCTATCTTTTATTTTGCTTTTCAAGTATGTTTTGGATTTCTCATTTAAGAGCTTGTGTGTCCAATTTATTTCATCTAACATTATGGTCAATAAAGTTTTCTTCTTTCTTTTATTCTATGTAACTGAATCTCCCAGATCTTCTATATGTATGCATATTATGTGCAAGTCTTCTTGACCTCTTTCTGGGTTAGGTAGCTTTAACATACTCCACATGTTAAAATTCATTGCTTATTTTAGCTTGTTGTAGGAGAGTGACCTCCTAAATGTAGATATTTCTACATGTGTTCTTGGTCCCTTTCTCTGTCTGCACTGCTTTTTTTCCCTCTGACATCCTATGTCATCCCCATAGCTTCATTTCTTCACTTTATAAGCTTGTCAGAAATACTGCTCACCATGTAAAGCAGGGCCTAATTCCCGCCCCCCCCCTTTTTAATTAGAAAACTACTCAGTTCTCTTAGAGTGGTCTGTGTCTTCCCACCTCACTGGCCCTTTTTCTCATGCTATTTCTTCTGTTCTTCCTCCCATCAGTAACTATCTGCCCACCCAGAAACCGTTAGATTAGTTCTTTCAGGTTCATGTTGTCTCATTTGCCTTATACCACTTATTCTACAAAATCTACTTCATCCTGTTTCTGCCTTGAATTAATTACTTATGTACATATCTTATCTGTGCATCCATCCCTGTGTCCTCACCATGCAGCACACAGTAATACATACATATATGCACCATATATAAGATGGATCACCAAGCTTGCATCAGGCAGTTATTTCAAAAATTACTTTCAGCAGCTTAAATATAAACTACCAAATTAATAATTGGCTTTTCTGATACATTTCTAATTTCAGAGTTCTATTTGAGATTGCTATCTCTGTGAGGAATGGGATGACAAAGTAACTATATGGTTTCTGTCATACATTACTACATCCATAGGTATTTCTGAGCCTCACATAAATGGCATCATTTTTAGAGTATCTGTGCAGTTACAATGACTGACAGGCTACAGTTCTGTGTTCCATGAAGCTTGCCCAGGCAGAAGTGGAGCTAGGTGGGAAGGGGGGATTCCCAAGGGTGGGTATGAAGGAGTGGTCAGAAGAGGACAAGATACAGGCAAGCCCATCTCCAAAGTGGGGTAGAGAAAGACGAAGGGAGAAGCAGCTCAGCCCTGTGTCTCCTCTGTAGGGGCAGTGGAAGGATCCTTATCAGAACTTTTTATTTGTTTATTTTTAAAAATAATTTTACTGAGAAACAAATAGAAATGAGACAGTTTCAAAACCTCTTAGTAGGGCAGTTTCAATAATTAATACATTACATATTGTTGTCTTCTTAGTGGTTATTCATAGTACAAGATGCAGACATGATATCCTGTTCCCGAACACTATTAGAACAACTTTTTCTATTCATTGAATTAAGAGAATGTAGATGTATATCTATCCTAGCTATTTTGAATATACAGATACAAAATGGATATTCGTTCGTATCCCCTTTTTTTGTTTAGTTTTGTCAGAAGGGTATTCCATTGTCATTTAAATACTGCAGGTACATGAATTCAGCAAAATATTCCAAGATAGCCCAGTAGTCCATAATAGTATTGGGTTTTCTGGAAGACTGGCAGTGTCAGAAGTTGTTGACTTGAGCCTTTTATAGCTCAGCATATTAATATGGCTTTACTTTTTATACTTCATTTTTATACTTCTCTGCTGGATGGTTAAGACCAAGATAAAACAAGGCCTTTATAACAAGATACATAACCTTTGTATCTGCCAAAGTCAGTTAAATCCCTTCAAGATTAACCCTGAAATCCTGTACTGTAGTTTGTAGATCCTTTGTCAGTCACAGCTATTGCTCGACCAATTTACTCTCTTTGAAAAGCATGAGAAAATGTTTTCTTTCCTTGTGACTCTCCTTAGGCACACTCTGCATTCTCTGTGGCCCTATAATCTCCTTGATCAGAAACTTTGGGACACAGCTAAGTTACATAATGTTACAATACAGTTTCTCCTATATACTGAGTCCTCACTGACCTTGAAAGGCTAGGCCCAAAATGTTGGCTGTCCTTGTAGCTCTTCTTTTTCTCTGATTTTTGGTCTACAAACTTAGGCTGTTAACCCTCCAGAAGAGAAGCTTATTATTACTACCCTACAGTGTAGGCAGTTGAGTTTAACCTCACTATCTGTCTGATTTACCAGAACTTTTAAACAAAGCAGCTCGTTAACAGGTTTTGTTTGTTCTTTTTCATGTAACATTTTGATAAAGTAAATGTATAGGGTATAGGCCTGAACTGAATGCTGTGTGTTGAGACCCTCACATGAGTAAAGCAAAATTGTAGGTGGTTCTTTTCGGTCTTTTAAGGATGCCATATTCTAAAATAAACAAACATACATTTATTTATATTTCATCCTGAGGTTTTCAGCCCTTTAATCTTTAATATCCTTTTCTTCCATTCTTCCCTCCCCCTTCTTCCTCCCTTCCTTCCTTCCTTCCTTCCCTTTTCCCTCCCTCCCTTCTCCTTCCCTCCCTCCCTCCCTCAGGTGGGTACTTTGGTGGGAACCCAACTCATGAAGTACTGAATTATATCCATAGCCCTTTATATATATATATATATATATATATATATTTTTTTTTTTTTTTTTTTGAGGAAGCATCTTGTTCCTGAGGCTGGCATACCTTTGATCGCCCCACCTCAGCCTCCGTCACAGCACCCAGCTTGAATCTTTTTTGTGGTACTCTTAAGGGCCTGTCATTTTGGTTAGTTGATGTAAAGGAGCCTGCTGACTTCTGTACTGTGATGTCACCAAATGTTCTCAGGTCCCATAAGCTTATAATGAACTTACCTGGCTTTCTTTTTTTTCCTTTTCTTTGTAGTACATATTAGTTACACAAACCGGGATTTCATCCTGGCGTGTTTATTACCTGCATCAAACATATTTTGATTATCCCCCCCATTGCTAATCCTTTCCTTTTTCCTTCCCTGTCCCTATTCCTTCCTTTTCTCTTAACATTCCTTACATGAAAAAAAAAAACCAAAAAAAAAAAAACAGTGTCTGACTTTTTAACTATACCAGGGACTGAACCCAGGACCTTTTTGACCTATATGCCGTGCGTCCTTTTCCCCATTTTGTTTTGAGATAGGCTCTTGCTAAGTCACTAAATTGCCTGGGCTAGGCTCAACCCTAGTATCATCTTGCCTCTGCCTCCCAGCGTATTAACAGGCATGTGCTTCCATACCTGGCTGATTTGACTTTATGGAGTCTGGCTTATTTCACTTGCTGTGATGATGTCCAGTTCTGTCCATTGTCCTGCAGATGACATGATTTCATTCCTCTGTGTGGCTGGGATAGTATTCTGTTGTGTCTGTCTACTGTACTTCCATCTGTCCATCCATTGTTGGGGAGTTAGGCAGTTTCTGTAGTTTAGTTGTCCTGCATTGAGCTGCAGTAAGCATGGCTATACAGCTCCCTGTATAGTATGCTGCCTTTAATTGTTTTGAAATATGCTGAGGAATGGTAGAACTAACAGTAGCTCTATTGTTACTTTTTTTAATTTTAAAGAGAAGAAAATAATAAAAATGATACAGAATTTCAAAGCAAGATGATGGGAAATTTACAATGGTTATTTATTGTTAACTTCACAGTAGTTCCTTTCAATGAACTAATAGAAATTAGTAATATAATTATCTTAGCTATCTTGTGTGTACATATATATTTTTTTCTCTTTTTTCTCCTTTCCTCCATTCCAGTTCTTTCTTTTTAAATAGTTTTTTTCCTTTTCACAGTATCAGTTGTGCCTTTTGTATCTTACTTACTCTTTCATTTTCTTCTATTTGCTACAAAGACAAACTCAAAGCTTTTATAGGTAAATGTATGCAACTGTAGACCATACTCATAAGTGAAATAAAACAAACTCACATGTGTAAATATATTGTCCCCTTATTTTTACTTTTTTGAGGCACGGTTGTACCGATTTCCATAATGGCTATACTAAATACAGTTCTCACTAACATACAGAAGTGTTCCTTTACCCATATATCCTCATTGGCTTTTTTTTTTTTTTTTTTTTTTTTTTTTTTTTTTTTTTTTTTTTTTTTTTTTTTTTTTTTTTTTTTTTTTTTTTTTTTTTTTTTTTTTTTTTTTTTTTTGGTCTTTTTTTTTGAAACAGGGTCTCACTATGCAGTTCTGGCTGGCTTTAAGCTCTTATTTTATTTTATTTTTATTTTATTTTATTTTTAATGAATTTAGGACAAGTTGCACAGGGTCTCACTACTAGATCAGACTTGTAGAGATCCACCTGTGTGCCTCGCAAGCTCTGGGATTACAGGTGCACAGCACTATGCCTGGTTGCAATCGCTGCCTCAGTGTGCACACAGGGCCAGGGCCAGGGCCAGGGCCAGGGCCAGCACCGCCCACCAGGGATCAAAGCTGCTTTCTGCAGAAGCTGGTGCTTTAGTCTGCTGAGCTATCTGGCGAGCCCAGCTTTGTATTTACTTCTTTCTAATTTATACTATCTTTGGATCATGTTTTTTGGGGGGGCAAGACGGGGGCAAATTCAGTGCCATTTTACTTAAATTTTAAAGATCATTTGAGATTTAATACTATCTTATAGGACTTCCATTTATTATGTAATAGTCAACACTTAATGATTTTTTTTTTTCCTTTAAAGTTCATGGTAAATCTAGAGTATCTGTGTATATAACACCTTCCATTTATGGGAACATTATGAAAATAGGCTTTCAAATTTTTATTTTTCTCTTTCATGCTTTTATCTGCCACCCTATGTGAAAAGGTTAAAAAGAGCTATAAATGAACCCAGGCATGGTGCCACATGCTTGTAATCCCAGCAAGGCAGAAGGATAGTGAGTTTGAGGCTACATAGTGAGCTGAAGTTCAGCCTGAATTGAACAAACAGTGTCAAAAAAACAAAATATAAATATCCTCACTATTTTCCTTAGTATGTGCTACTCAGAAAAAGAATAATGTGGTGAAATATACTGGGGGAAAGACCCTTATATAAAATTTTCTCCAGTTCAGGCTTTCAAAATGGAATGCCCTCTTTTACTCAAATTGTTGAATTCAAAAACAAGGCTTGCCTATCCAGTACATACGTTATCCGTCCTAGGTAATGACCTGACTTCTCAACTGTCTTCTGGCCTACCTGCCTACTATTAATTCCTTGGACATTCTGTGCACACAGCATGTTTGATGTAATTAGCAGTATAGTGTCACAGCGATGAGGCACCAAAAGTTCACACAGCTCAGCAGTCTCTAAAATAGAGCAGAGCTCCTTTAGCTCAAAACCATATGACCTTGTTTGATGATTTAATCTGGAGATAAAAATTGTTTATGTATCCCTGTGATAAATGAATTCTATAGAGCTTGAGAAGGCCAAAAAAGCTCAAGGCTTATGTGTTTGTGCTGTTCATTTTCTCAGTGGATTAGATTTCATTTCTCTTCAATTGAATGTTTCTTAAGAGATTTCTGTTGGTGTAATATTTTGTGAAAGAGATAAAATGTATTATTAGGTTTGTTTTACAAAATCCAGACTTCAGAGGCTGACATAGACTCTTAATAGCACCTGCTTTCTGCCTCTGGGAAGTATCTGTTTTTGTGACTAATATTTGCTGCAGAAAACAGTGACTCTGATGTCAGTGTGGGATGCCCAGGGCTGGTTCCTCTTTCTTGAATTGACATAATGCAGAGTGACTAGCTGATCCTCTGTGCTGCGTGAAGACAGGAGGAAGAAAGTCTCCTGTCTTCTTCCTACAGGAACCAAGCCATGGCCCCTCGGCTCCTGGTGGTCTCCACTTCGCCTGAATTATGAGCAGGTGATTTGTCTCATCTTTGCGGGACACAGAGCAAATTAACATGAAAATATCGCTTCTCAGAAAACAAGGCAGGCTTGAATGCCCTGTCACTGCTGGTCATTAGCCATCTGCCACGGACACTCATACTCTGTTTATCACATTTGAAATGCAGAGCAGATGTTGCATAATAAGGTGATCCCAAAAACAAGACCAGAAATTCAAAGAACAAATACACCACAATAACGATAAGGATCTCAGGAGGAATTTTTTTTCAGTCTAATATCATGACTGGACTAATTGACTTGACCATGCATGTTTTTGAAAGCATATATATGCTCACACACCCACAAACCTCTTTTCTGGTTTTTGATGCATTGACTTTTCTGCAGTAACAGAAAATTTTAAAAGAAAGTATATAAGTGAAGGATACTTGATAGACTGTTTAATAAACTTCATTTTAATAAGAAAAGTGCAATGTTATAATAGCATTAGCTGTGGTATAAGGGACCTCAGTGGTCAGGCAGACCACTTTCACTGTAAGATATGCCTTAACTTACATCAGTTTGACTCAAAAGAGTTCACTCCTGCAGTACAGTTGATCTCTCTGGGCTTTCAGCCTGCCACTGCGGTTTCCCAGTTTCTTGGTACTGACGCCCCTATAACCCCTTCCCTTTGCTCTATCCAACTCCCTTTCCTCTCACTCCCATTACCGCCACCGCTGTGAAGCTCTCTGCTTCTTGCCTGGCCTCCTGTGGCTCTTTGCAGCCCTGCCCAGCCTCCTCTTCTTGCTAACTCTTAAACCCGAGTCCCAAGATTCTTTGCTGTTAGTTCCCATGCTCCTCTTTATACCAGTGGGGCATTCCATAGGATTGATTGGCTGTTACGGTGTTTTGCTCTATTGTGCACACACATTTTAGATCAGTGTCGAGCCTGTGGCACGTGTGCTGAAGCCAGGAGTGTGTTATCTTTGAACATGTTAAAAGGTTTGACACCATTGTTTGAGAACCTTACTATGCCTGAAAAAAGTGCATTATTTTTAGTGTAGCTACTCTATTCAGAAACATTCTGTTCTCTGTTTATTCATTTATTTTTCTTGTGTTACTGGGGACAGAACTCAGAGCCTCATGAGTGCTAGGCATAAACTCTTGCCATTCAGTGACATCCCCTACCCAGCTCTGTTTTTGAAAACATGGGCATCCAAACGTTTGCCAAGAACATGACCTGAGTTCTGTGGAAAGTTAGCTTTGAAAATAGGCTTTTGACTCAAGTAGAATGTTTGTTTTCTCCATGTAAACCACACATTCACCCTTATGTCCCCCCCCAGAGAGAGAGTAACAGACAGTTTTGGGGGGTTCTTAGCAAGCAAGAGGAACAGTATATCTGCTGCTAAGCAGAAGTCTAGCAGCCAGAATAGACAAAAGGTTAAGTCAAAGAAGCTCAGCCTTTGGCCATTGACTAGAGCAGGAGAGCTGACTGAAAGCCTAGTGAGTCAACACTGGTTTATGCTAAATGTAAGAGGAAATCTAGAGTGAGCTGTAATAATGGCAGCCATCTACACTCCTAACCACCAAGCCCAGACCTAAAATGTGGAGCAAAAGGAACTCTTTCATTGGCCTAGTAGTAATTTCCATTTGTGTCTCCCCCATAAGAAACATAGCACTTCATTTTCATTTGCAAGGCTTTGTTAACTCAAAGAACTCCTTCAGGGTCAACAGTTTTAGGTAATCTTAAGTTTTGTGGACTCTCCAGAAACAGTTCTGTATGCAAATTCCCAGGTACTTTGTAATAGCTGGGAGAAAAGAGGGCAGAATTATGCAAAAATGCTATTCTGATTACTAAATATAACAGTTATTTAGTGGTTTGTTTTTTTCTCCAACAGGAAATATGGGTTGAAATATAAAAGCCAGTATCTTTCTAATGGCACCATAAGACTGACTCACTAAACAAATTCTGACTCATTGAAGAGACAAATGACACTTATATTAAACTAATAGCAGATAAGTTGGGCTCTCTTTAGAAAATGCTTCCTCACCTTAGGCGTCAAGTCTGTTTGTATAGCCCATTAAAAACTTGCAGAATGTATATGCCTCATCTGTATTGCTATGGTGACAGATAGCGAATGGTGTCCTGTACAGAGGAGGAATATTCCTCTCCTAAATTCAGCATGTGCATGTGTTCCCTATTTACAACCTCCTCTTCTTACCAGAAGCCCTTCTGTCCTCCTTGGTAGTGGACCTTCATGTCGCTTGAAGTTGTTGAGATACCTCTCCAGCCCAACCCTCCCCTGTGCTCCCGTACATACAACCAGCATCTGGACATTGCCTCACTGAAATATTGGCCCCAACTGAAGCCTTCCCTTAGACATCCTTTTGTTATTTTTCTTCTTCCTTCACATTCTTTAAGTCTGTCACCAAGTACTTATGATTTTTATCCTCAAATGATAATCCACAATCCAAACCACTTCTCAGTATTGTAATTACCTAAAGTTCTAACCCAACTCATCAAACAAGCTTCCCAACTCCAAGTACTGCATCTGGTCTTGTCCACTTTTGGACCACTGTCTGTAAGAGAGACCTGCTCAAAGCGTAGGTAACATTGGGTCACTCCATGCTTTTATTTGTTTGTTTATTTATTAATGCTGAGGATTGAACTAATGGTTTCACTGAGTCATGAATTGTCCATGCTGGGCTTGATCTCGGGTTCATTCTGCCTCAGCCTCCTACAGTGCTCAGATTCTAACAATGCACCACCATGCCTGGGTTACTCCCCTACTTAAAATTTAGATCAAGTGGTTTCTCGTGACTTACAGAGTCATATCCAGAGGCGTGTGTGACCTAGTGCTTCCTGCAGACTTCCCACCAGTAAGTCTGTTCCCAGGCACCACAGTGACCTTTTTGTCCTTCTATGTGTGTCAGTGTACCTACACCGCCATTTTGCTTTAGAACACTTTGTGTCTCTCCTCTCATAACAGATCTTCACCATTTCCCCTCTGGCCATGTAAGCTCCATATCTAGTCTGTCACAATGTATAAAACACCATTATCTATTGGCTTAGGGATTGATTGTTTGCTTGTTTTTGGTTGGTTGGTTGGTTTCTTGAGACAGGGTCTTGCTTTGTAGTGTAGGCTGGCCTTGAACTCCATGTGTGTGGCCCAGGGATAGGCCCGAAACTCATGCAATCCTTCTGCCTCAGCGTCCTCAGGCTGGGATACAAGCCTGTACCACCCCACCCTGCACCATTATCTTATTTAATATTTCTCATAGCACTTATCTGAACATATTTATTTTTTAGGTTTGTAAGTCAGAATTCTAGAGTACTCTGTCTCCAGAATATATATTTTGTGCTGTGTTCCAAGCACAGTTTGTAGAGAACAGATTTATCTCCTATCTGAGACAGTACCTTACTCCTCATTCCTAAGCAAGGTAGAAAAGATTAATCAGTCTTTTCATTGCAGTTAAAATAATAGTCTCATAAATATTGGTTGAATAAGTTCTTTCACAAAATGTTGTGTAACGGAACCTATGGTGCCAGTTAGGAGATTGCTATTACTCTAGTGAGTGTATAAAATATTGTTGTAATTACTATCATTCTGGTCTCTGTCACCCTTTAAGAGTAGAATTCTCAAAATTGATTGAATCTGATGATAAGTCAGTCAAATGAAAATTTAGGCTCAATGTGGATTTATATATTTAAATAAGGGACTTTGACCAAGCATCCTGATACTGTGACATTTGAAGTCTTAGGCAGTCAAAGAGAATTTCTTGAGTATTAGAAATGAGCAAGCATAATTCTAATCTTTGAAACACTGGAAGCTACTATACTGAGGAAACCTGGAAAATAACTGAACAAATTTTGGAAAGAAATGACTTACTGTCTAATTACAAGGTTGATACAAGATGTAGGTGAGTACCAATTAATTTTTCTGTTTCTTTACTTTGTTAAAATGTGGATTAATGTGCTGCATCTCTAGCCCTCAGGGTGTGCATTTCAAGTGACAGTCCTACCCTAACTGACCTCCCATAGTCTAAGAAGGGCATTTCCATGAAGTACCCTCTGGGGATGCCCAAAGACACTGCACTTTGAAAAATAGTCTCCTCTTTTTATATATGACAAAACTGGGAAACTAAAATCACCTTCCTATGTTCTCAGATGATTCAAGCCTGTGGAATATTTGCTTGCCTGTGTAGATAACTAAGAAGACCTCCTAAAGTAATTCATGTGTGAATGTTTAAAAGCACTGATGTTATATTCCTCAGATGTGCCATTAAAAGACTCAACAAACTGATATGAATTAAAGAGATGTTTATATATGTGGAAATTCTAACTAAAAATTCTTAAAGCACACAAATATCTGTACTTTTAAAATATGATACATCATAATTTGACCTTTAGAAGACACTTTTTTATGTCATATACACTGTTTACTCAATTCTTTATGCACTTAAATTAGTAAACCATTACCAGACTTACAAATATTAATTGGTCAGAATTCATAGCTGTTTTTAGAGGCAAGGAACCAAAACTATATGAAATTTAAGTGAATTACAGCCATAAGGTTTTAGCACTGATAAATCTCACCAAATGTAGTATGTTCTTTAAGGTATTGTATTAGAAGTCATGAGCACTTCTAATACGAGTCTCCGTTTTTCCCACTTGTTATTCTAAGCCTTTAACAAGGCTTTCTGCTTTTTGTATTTTTTTGTCCACTGCTATCTCTGACTACACCATTTCTTGGGGAAAAAAAATTATCATTCTGCTGAAGTATAGTCAGACCACTTTTAGACTAGAAAGCTAAAATAGAACATAGTGGAAATTGAGGATTGTAGTAGACCTAGGAGGTTTCACTACAAATTAAGTTTTAGGAACTGCAACATTAAAGGTTAATTCCACATTTAGTAGTCAGATACAGACTGATCTACAAGGTTATCCTCAATTTAAAACAATCTTTGAACCCAATTAGTATATAAAGAACACTTGAAATACTCCTTATTGACATTTTAATGTCACTGATGTATCACATGTTCCTATTCAAGCCTGCAACTGGGAAATTCAGTGCTACCCATAGCTATAGACCTGAAGTATTTGGTGAAACTGAACACTGGAAGTGTTCATTGTAACTAAATTTTATTAAAGCCATAGATGAGGCTCCTGCTTCTTTCTGCCCTCTCCCTCTACCAAAATACATCCCTGGAGAGGATGAGATACGAGAAGAGAGAAGAAATAAGTTGGTGATCACAAGAGGTTCCTGGGAAGAATGGAGAGATGTATGTACTGTAAATAAGTTTCCATCTGAAAGTAGTTTTTAAGAAGCACATAATTATGCTGAGTATAAAAACCCAAAACATTATGTTAAATACTCTTCTTTCTAACATTAGATTATTTCTGTGATCATAAGTTTATCTTATACTCCACAAGTCCTTTACTTTTTCAACTAGATGGTAAAGGAGGGTTGATTTACATCTTTTGTGCTAAACTGTATGAATCCAAATAAACCACAGAAGGACATATATGTTGGGTAAATTTTTATCTTTGGCATCATCTGTTCTATATATTGCCTTATACTAACAGCCTTTGATATGCATTTGATCTTTGCTATTAGATCTTGACAATAAAGAACAAGGAGCTTGGAATAAAGTAAAATACAAATTACATTAGAATGAATTAAGAAAAGGGTTGCATTTTGGTATCTTCCCAAATGGCAAGATTTATGATAGCATCACACACCAAGAAAAAGGACTTCTTTCCTTTTCTGTTTCAACTCCATCATCAGTTTCACCACCCCAGTTTCACAGGACTTCTTACTTTATTTATCACCAAGTTCCATAATTAACATATGGTTCATGTTATTGATTTCTCAGGTTTCAAAGTAAAATAAATTGAGCTTTCTTCCACATTTAGAATATACAGTTTTTTTAAGGAACTCTAAACAAAGACACACATTATTTGTAAGTTGGAGAGCAGCTGCCAGAAAACAGAAAATTAGGAATGGAGTCATGGGTGAAATAATGGAGATACTGTTCCGAGGTAACCCTTTGTACAGCAGGAAATTTTCCTTAGAAATGAGACAGCTGAGTTTGCTTGTAAATTTTGCTAGAAACAGGCCTGATTTAGGAACATTTAGTGCTGTTTAGGAGACTGAATACAGTACTTTCAGCATTGGATATGAAGCAAATGCCCCTTCTATGATGTTTAGAAAGTCC
This sequence comes from Ctenomys sociabilis, assembly GCA_004027165.1. Lineage (NCBI taxonomy): Eukaryota > Metazoa > Chordata > Mammalia > Rodentia > Ctenomyidae > Ctenomys > Ctenomys sociabilis. The sequence goes on from PVKA01014284.1 coordinate 36,587, forward strand.
AAATACTAAATAGTTGGAAAAGATATGTGTATATGACAGGACTACTATTAGCTTTTTAATGGATAAATGATTTAGCAAATATTGATCAGATCTAGTAGTAGAGTTTTTTATGTGTAAGAAGAAAATATCACAGAACAAATTATTTCTTAGATTCTGTCATACAAATTTTAAATTTATAGGGTATAAATAAAACTCAAAGGCAAATGATAAAATGATTATTAAAAAGTATAATAAAGTTTTATTATCATTAATATATAAAAAGCTCTTACAAACCAATAAGAAAAATATATCCAATTCAGAGATCCATAAGGAAAATGGATAGATGTTCACAAAGTCATAGATATACACAGAACATTTAAGAAGATATGGGGAAAAGTTTAGCCTCACAAATAATAGAGGTACACATTAAAAATCAGAATATATCATAATAGATGATTAGATTATGACTGCTTGTCTGACACAATGTTCACATCTCCAGAGAATAATTTATTTTAAAAAAAAAATATTTAAAACATAGTTACCTGAACAGGGCTGGGGAGATAGCTCAGTAGAATAAGTGCTTGCCTGGCAAACACAAGGTCCTGAGTTCAATCCCCGGTACCGTTAAAAAAAAAAAAAAATTTACCTGAACAAAGGCAAGAACCATGTGATGCATGCAAGTATAATCTCAGTTTGGAGATATATTTCTAATAACTGTATTTTAACAATCTAGCACAAAATAAACTAACATACTAGTAGTGCAAATCTATCAAAGTATTTGGAGATGTTAATATTGATCTAAAACGAGCACTACTACTGCTACTGTTACTGCATTAAACCATATAAAATTCCAGATAACCCAATTGTTTCTGCCCTATAAAAATAGCAGTTTTGGGGCTGGGGAAATGGCTCAGTGGAATAAGCGCTTCCCTGGCAAGCGCAAGGGCCTGAGTTCAATCCCTGTTCTGCCACAAAAAAAAAAAACAAAAACATAGCAGTTTTGCATAATGCAACCTCATATTTTTATCACCCAAAAGAGGTATGTTTTAACCTACATTTTACATCTGGATCTTCATGTCCAACATAAGAATTAATGTAGCACTTGCTTTGTTGTCTGGCAACATCATAGGACACATCTTTGTGGAATAAGGATTGTGTACACAAAGTACTCACTACATATTTAATGTTAATGATAATAACCTTGAGAAAAAAACATTGGAATGTTTGAAAAACGTGCTGTTTCATAAGATTGGCAGGCACCATTGTTGTTACTTTCTTTAATCTCACCAGCATTTTACCATGAAGTAGTATCATTAGGGGATAGTGGAATTTCACTTGATTTTAAATGAAAGCAGTAGCCAGTGAGTAGTAAACTTTTAAATTAATGTCTATATAGAATAAAGTTACAGGCCTGTTTCTACTCTTAACTGCAGACACAGGTACAAGTTTCTTTAACAATCTGTAGGTTTCCAGTATTTGTTACTTGAAATCACTTTAGTGTTCTTGTTAATATGAGCCCATAATAATTACTTTGTATATTGGAGCAAAGGCTTTTTAAAAGGGAGGTTATATATTATTCTGTACTTTTTAAATTTTTTTTTCTTTTAAAATCCTATATTGGTTTTTGTGGGGAGATTTCCCATAAATAGATAGTACCAATGCAGAATTCATGTAATTCAGGTATACTTTTTCTATTTTTCATGAAGCAAAATATTTGCTACTCACTGCTAACAATAATCTTTATAACATGTACATTCTCAGTGACTCCACTGTCACCCAGAGATAAGCTACATTTCTGTAAAATAGGAGGGAAATGATACAAAATCTAGGAAAGTTCTTTGTGTGTATATAATTTTTAATCTTTTTTGCCTTCTTATCAGTGTCTTTTTTTCTTTCCTGTTGCTGCCTTTTTAACATAACAAAGCTTAAAATTGACCACTGTGGATGGTTGTAAGTGAAGACTGCTGAGAACACATCAGCTACAGAAAAATACACACCTGCTGCTTGCGCAGTATCCCTGTGGCATTTAAGAACTTGCAGCACCAAACATTAAAGCTAGCTTTCATTGCAGGCTTACCGTCTCCACCCTGGCTAAAATTGCTATTTTCCAAGTTATCCCTGTGAGCTCATCAGCCTTCAGTGCAGATACTCTTAGAGTGGACACACAGCTCCATGGATAACCTGAATTGTGGGTGTGAGGAGAGTCTGATTCCATTAGGACAGAAACCACTGAGCTTTCTCTTCAGCCGGATAATGAAGTCCTGGCCTCCAGTGATTGACGAGCATGTTGTCATGGCAAAGGACTGGAAAATCCTTGCCTTGTGTTTTCTTGCCATAGGAAGGCCCTGACAGAGAGCTCCACTAGTCGTGCTCTTACAAGAGCCTAACAAAGCATCAAGAAGAACTGTGAAGTCTAGACATGTGTCCTGTCTAGGACAGACTTGCTGAATTACCTGTGAAAGTACAATGCAAAGATAGTTCCTTTCTCACAAGTAGAACAAGTGCCAGGTGAGACAGCCTCTCACAAGCTGTGTGGTTTGCTGGGGACGGGTGAGGCAGTATTAGGAATTACACTGTGCCTTCCCTCCGTGCTACATTCCCAGTCCTTTTTTATTTTCTTAATATATCAGTTATTTAATTAGGTTTTTAGTAAGAAATTTAGAACACTAATCTATGAGGATAAATTACATTTGTCAGAGAAGAAAACAGATCACAGGTAACCCTGGAGCTGAGGAACAGCTTTGATTTTGCTAAAGTCTGAGTCCACTGCTCTCTGATCCACCTTTTGCTGCTCTGAAATCTGGTATCTCTCTTTGTCAAAGATCTCGCCCTGCTGGTGTCTTGGTTTCCACAGCTTCTTCTTCTTAAAATAGGCATCAGTGAGGTATTCGGGATTTTCACTTTGCTATTATCAATTTTTGTAGAGGTGGCAATGACAAATTTCTGGCATGTTCTTCATAGAGGAACACAATTAAGGCTAAGAGGCCCAGTCAGAAGTAGCAAACCACTGGCCAACTGCTTCAGGAAGACCACTCTTTTGTCTCTGTTATGCTTGGTGAGAAGGATCAAGATGGTGCCAGGAGTGATGCTAGCTTGAAGTTTCCTCACATGCTGACTGAAGAATTTCTTGCCATGGCTCAAGACCTTTCGGGGCACATCTTTAGTAGGGTAGTATCTAGGCATTTTTCAAAGCTTAACCACCCGGGTGCCTCCATTCTTGTCCCCACCGACTGGTTTTGTGATTGTAACAAGAATTTTCTCCTTTTTCTTCTCAGCCTTTGATTTATCAGCCTGTGTACTTTCTTTTATACAAAGCCTTTGTGAAATACATAGCAGATCGGGAGTATCTACAGTTCCTCCAATCAGGATTTCAGCTACAATAAGGCTGTCCCTTCTTGGACTTCTTTGCGTTCACCTTACTCTTTTTACCAGTACCACTGGCAGAAGCCTTCCTGGCTTCAGGTTTCTTCTCTTCAGTGTCTCCCCTCTGTTTTTTCACCCACCATCTAGCTAGATGGGAAAGAAAACTAAGTTTCTCCTCAGTCCTTTTTTTAAATTTTCATTTTGAGACAGTCCAGGTTGGGATCAAATTTGCCATCTTTCTGCCTCTGTATCCCAAACTGCTAGCATTACAGGTGTGTGCCTAGGCAGTTTCTTAACCCTGTAATGTGGCATTTGACTGGAGAGAAGACTCTTGATATTCCCTGTTGAGCCTTAACAAAATACGCATTTTTAAAAGTATCCATGCAGTGAAATTCCATATGCAGAATTCATTTACCCCCTCTGGGATTTTTAAATTGGATATTTATTACAGTCTGGAAAAACTTAAGAACTCATGAACTGCTGCTAAATTCATAAATGCAAATAATATTTTAATTAATGAAAAACAATGTGGGAAGCACCCGTTTGGGGCATACAGCAGGCCCGTGTCTTTCAGACACACACACACACAGACACGCACACACCCCCCACCATGAGATGATTTCACTGGAGGTGCCCCCCACCCTAAGCAGGCCTCCTGGCAGAGCCATCGGAATAGGCTGCAGTGTCACTGTGGGGACTGCAGCCACCACACTTAAGGCCAGGAAAATTCAGAATTTCATTTGGCCACTTTTTTTTTAATCTTTTCTTTTCTCTTTTCTTTTCTTTTCTTTTCGTTTCCTTCCTTCCTTCCTTCCTTCCTTCCTCCCTCCCTCTCTCTCTCTCTCTCTCTCTCTCTCTCTCTCTCTCTCTCTCCCTCCCTCCCTCCCTCCCTCCCTCCCTTCCTTCCTTCCTTCCTTTCTTTCTTTGGTACACAATCTCGTTATGCAGTTCAGATTCATAGTGATCCTGTTTTCAGCCTCCCTAGCACTGGGATTACAGGTGTGCCCCATCATGCCCAGTGGTTGGCATGATGCAACCAGGGTTCTGGGGCTGGCACAGCATGCAGTGAAACATTTTAAATGCTCAGTTCACATTATTGAGTATATTTTAGATATGTATTTTCTTATGAGAGTAGTGTCTCCATTTCCATGACTTCTCCTTTTGTATTGGTTCTTTTTTTTTGGCTTGTGTTTGAGCTCTGAGTTAGAAATGTTTTAAATCTTTTTTAAATTCATTATATCTGTCACAGTTATATTTATATGAATTGTTATTTCTGTACATCCCACTGAGGTATTCTTCATCCAGTTGAGGTGGACATGCATAGCCTGTTTTATTCTCTCCTTGATCTTATGCTTCTTGTCCAAGTGAATTGGACAGTTTTGTTTATTCTGTGTGTTGGTAGACAGATAGGCTACCTGTGCCTATAACTAACTTTCTGTGGCCAAAGAATAATTATCTTAAGCCACCAATCAAATGTTGGCTTGGGGGAAAAAATTACCCTCAAAATTGGAAACAGGTTTTTCCTTTCTCCCCTGAATCCACCTGGCAACTCTAGGTTATTGTTTTCTCTCCCTGCCCTTAACAAGAAGGCCCTGAGATGCAAACCTGCACAATGTTCATTTGCTGAGTTCCCAATTTTCAGTGAATGTGCCTTATTTTCTTGGAAACTGGCAATGTCCCATTTTGATCAACTGGTACTCTTCAAAACTTTGAACAGGAGAAAAAGGGAATTAAGTGGATTGTTTTTATGAGCATATCCATTACTCAAAAGCATCAAAATTTCACTACATGCCACACTCAGCTACAAAATTGAGGAGGCTCTTTGTTGTTGCCTTTTTAAAATGCCCTTAGAGTTTCCTAGGCTTGTTGTAAAACTTACCAGTATAACTTTCCCATTTCAACTTTCCTTGAGAACTTGACTTTTGAGTCATGTGTAAGATTATAGTTAGGTGACTTTTCTGCTATACCTTTTTAAAAACATGCCTTTTATTTTGTTCATCTGTGCTGAAATCAGCAGGACCTAATTTATAACAGGGCCACCGTTTTAAGTGGCCACCAGCAGAGGTGGATTCCTGATTATATTTAGAGGAGAAAGCAGATCTTGCCAAGGTTGGGGCATATTCCCCAACCCTGCAAAGTGTAGCAGGCAATTAATGGGTTTGAATTAAAGGTTCTTTTGTGTATGTGCTTGCATGTGCACTTGTACATGCAAGAAAGGGTGAATGAGACATCCATGCATAGAATCACTAAACTGGGCAGCACTGTGGTAGTTAACTAGAGGCAGGAGATAGCCTGTTGGAAAAGTCTCCTTGGAGATGAAGCTCACGTAGCTTCCTTTTGCCTGGGTGACATGCAATCCATATACCTTAGCAGATCTTGAAAGAAGTATGTGTCTTCTGTCTTAACTCCTTGGAGGAGATTGGAGTCCTCCAATTTGTCACTGAGGAAAATAAACCAGCGTATTAACTCCTACCAAACGCCACCTCCTTGGTCTGAATTGGTTTGTAAAGCATTTTCTTCCTGGTTTGTGCGCAGCACATTGTTGCAGCGCCTCTCATCACTGACCAGCTGGCTTGTTGGTGAATAGAGCTGTGGGCCTCTCGCCATGTTTCATGTGAGGTCTTGGCTGGGTGGCAAACAGGCAGCCTGTAGCCAGTGTCAGCAATTCAGGAGGAGTTGGCACAGCAGTGTCCCCATTAATTTTTGCTTGTCACATACTGTCATGCAAGTTACACCAGAGAGGAAATGACCGTTAAAAAAAAAGGTACCCTTGTGGCACTGGGTCCCCTCCAGACGTTCCCCGAGGTTAAACAAGTGGATACAATTAGCTCTACACAGACAGCTGCGGGGAAGGGAAAGCCTAGACGTGGGCCCCAGAGCAATGTGTCTTTCCTGTTAGCAAGGAGTGTCAGCTATCAACATCTGCCATATTTTAACCCTTCAAAGAGACCGGTAAATTAAGGCGAGCTATTATCCCACGCTCTGCTGATCATTATCAATCATAATGCCTTGGGAAATTACCACAGTTGCTGCAGCCTTGGTGGCAGGTTTGTCCTTTGGGGATTGTTTTTGCTGGGAGCAGAGAAAAGTGGTGGGGCAGAGGGTGAAGGGAAACGGCCTCCTTAATCATTGGTAATTTACTGCCACCGGGAGGGGGATTTGAAGGCAGTAAACTCTTCAGTTCAAACTGACATAGTTAAAACTGGTGGTGTCCAGACGGCCTCCCTTTCTACAAGCTTCCATCTTGTGGCTTTATCTGTTGTCTTCAACAAGAACCAAGCAGAAAGGAGAGCTTTGAGAAATGAGAACCAGCTTCAGAGGAACAGAACCATCTGAGATGAGAAAACAAACTCTAATATAGAGGCTTCCACAAAGTGCCATTCTGGTCTTTAAAGATTGAAATGATGTAGTTACTATTATCCAAAGAGGATTTTGACCAACCTTTCTATAAACACATTCTGTACCATGCTTTGGGGTAGATTTGTCTAGTGAACAATCTGTACGATTACCAAAAGGCGGGACAGATGCATAAGATGAGTGAAGTTATTGAGACTTGCTCATTTGAAGTAATCATTAATATTAGGAGAGATAAGAATGAGTTTGTTTGTTTTGGGGGGTGTATTTTGCCCTAGTTAAGTCCAACAGGTAATTGGTTCATAACTGCGTACCGAAAAGATCCCATTTTGCTTAGAAACATGAAAATTGCAAGAGTTCTTAAAAGGGTCAATAATAATATATGTTCATCTAAATCACATCGAAAGGTGGATCCCTGAAGGAAGTAATAATAGTTGGATTTCATTGAGTTCTTTAGGATAATTGAGTAGCAGGAATAATGTGTCATATTATCTAGACTTACTCTTGTGCTATTTGGGAGAAGTAGGGGTGTTATTGGTGCTGAATGTTAGGCCCATTCCAGTCCTATGACATCATCATCCAGCCTGAGGTCCTCATATCACAGATTAGAAAGCAGAAGCCTGAAAAGTTAGAGGCTTTCACAAGATTTCAGAGTGGGGCCAACAAAATACCTCAGCAAGGGCTGGCCAGATAGCTCAGCAGACTACAGCATCTGTTTAGGCAGAGAGCAGCAGCCCAGATTTGGTCTGTAATCTCAGTGTTCAGGAGACTGAAAGCAGGATCACTACAAGTCCAATCTACTCAGTGAGACCCTGTAGCCCCTGTACTAAACACATTAAAAATAAATAAATAGCTCAGCAAACTTAAGTACCTGCTTAGGCAAGCGCAGAACGCGAGGTATGATCCCTGGCACCACATGCTGTGCCAGCCCCCAACCCCAGACACACTGAGCCATGCCACTGAGTCCAAGCATGGTGGCACAGGCCTGTAATCCCAGCACTGGGGAGGCTGAAAACAAGGGGATCACTATGAGATGGAGCTGTGTAGCGAGACCCTGTACCATGTACCAGACACATTAAAAAAAAAAAAAGAGATTTTAGAGTGAAGGAAAGGTAGAATGCAAGACCCTATTTATGTCATTCACAGGAGCTGTGTCAGTAGAGGAGTTGTGGCCTGTATAAATAGCGCCAGAAAACAAGAGTGCACTACAGATCTGGAGTACAGGCAGTTTCTTCAGTTAGGACCATGGTGAACTCCTGCTATGATGTCTGGCTACATACCTGGGCACCACTTTTACTTAGGCCTATTAGAATAAAACATGCCAATTTCAAAAGGCAACCTTCCTGTGTGATGTTAAGTCTGTCTAATAAAACATTTCTGAATTTTATTGGCAAAATGACATACAGATTGGGAGAAAATTGCTTCATTGGGTTTTGTGGTTATTTGCTTGTTTTGTTTTTGTTTGGCAGTATTAAGGATCAAGTTCAAGGGCCTTCACACTGAGCCATATTGCCAGCTACTTCTTTGTTTTTCTTTTGTTTTGAGGCTGATGTCAGTAAGTTGCCCAAGCCAGGATTGAATTTTTTTGTACTCCTGCCTCAGCCTCCCGGAGTTCTGGAACTGGAGATTGTGTGCCTTACATCTGGCTGATATTTACAATCCTTTAAACATTGGATCACAAAGGAATATCTGTAAAATATACATAAATGTGAGCCCACTTACATATGTGTTCATCCTCTTAATCATGGGATCTTATAGATGGGTAAACTACATACAATTTTTCTATTATTCATGTCATTTATCTCATTTTATTTCTGATAATCAGCAATTTCTTACTGATTTTGAGTTTAGGTGAATATAGAAGTATGTAATTTAACAAGTTAATGTCAAAATTGAGGTTCAGAAATTTATTCACCATAAAGTAGATTCATACTTAAACAGAAACAATGGAAACTGAATAAATTTTACTTATTTCATGTTTAAATAGCATGGTTTTTTAGGCCTGATTTCAGACTACAATACAATGCAGCCTGCAGTTGAAACACTTTCTGCAGGTTGTGTGGGCTCTAGAAAAATACCAGGTGGTTAGAGGCAGGAATAGCAGAGAAAACTACCATGTTAATGTGAACAATGATGAAACAATTAGACAAAAAACATGGGCCTTAAACTGCATGCAAAGGCATCAATTCATTATTACTAACTACTGTGGTATCCAGAAAAATAACATAAATCATGATGAGCTGCTCATGTGTCCATATGTAATTCCATAAAAATTCTCCTGGTTATGGCATTAATTGTGGCCATATTTTATAAAATGGCGAATTTCAATTGAAAACACTTGGTTTAAACATGTCAACTAAGAATTTGAAGATCATTCCTTGCATTCATTAAAATTATAATTGCTGAGTTCTCATGGGAAAAAGTAGTCTCTCATTTTAAGTCCTACAGTTTCGCCAAGATTTGGTGTAGCATTTCATCTCACTTTAAGTCCTAATGACTCACTGCATTCTTTGCCCCAGAACTTATCCCCTGTTTACCCTCAGAGTTCTCGCTCATGTACACACAAGCCTACTGAATCAATAACCATGACTATTTTCATGAACTGCACAAAAGTTCAATGCCTCTTTCATGCCATTGGAAGACATTGTCTGGTGTACAAATGTAAGGAAAAATGAACATTTCCTGTATATTTATATCTCCACTGAGTTTAGTACTTTAAAGGACTGTGTTCTGAGGGAACTTCTCAGAGCTGAGTTGGGGACATTTTTCTGCAGATGAGAAAGAGCACGGTCCAAATTTTACAAGTGAAGGCAGCTGGCATAAGTAGCTAATTAATGACTTGCCCAAGTTTACACAAGTAAAAAGCCAGCAGGGAGATTTGTGACTCTTGCACAATTCATTAGATTCTTTCATCTCAGTCACTACAGTAGAATTAAATATAATTTATATATCATTTTCAGTGCTCTTTAATAAGTAAGTCCTATTGCATAAATGTTTTATCATTTCCATGTCCCCTGGGTCATTAAGGTAATTTTCTTGATAATTTTTAATTATTATAAGCCTCCAAATATATAAAACAAATGCATAAATGAAGACAGATATATTAAATCTTATTGTTATTAAAGTCCATGATGTTAATGACAGGATTCAGAAATAAAAACTATTCATTAGATATTGACTCTTCATTAGATATACTGGATTTTGCTTAGCACCTCTGAAATTATATTCAGAGTTAAGGACAATATATTCTTATTTTTGTAGACTTGCTGTAGAATCAGATCAGGAATACATGCAGTTTGCTTTACAAAGTCTTTGTAAAAAAGTAACTACTGGCTATGCCCAGTTATAACTTATGATATGTCCTTGTATATGTTGACATATTGTTAACACTGGTGCTATATTGTCATTGAAAAAAGAGAGGCAGCAAGATAGTTCAGCAGACTAAGGATCACTATGAGTCCAAGCTGCATAGTGAGACCCTGTACCAAATACATTTTAAAAAATTCATATTAGGATAGTCTCCACTTAAATTCTCTTCTCTCATTTGAAAGCATCTAACCCTCCCTCCTGTGGTTTTTAAATTTTAACAGACTGGCACACAAACTCGAATGAAATCCTGCATTAGAGTCCAGATTAAAGACAAAAATTAATCTTCTTAAAATATCAGTAATAATCGAGCATTTGAAGAGATTCATCATTACACATATACTTACTTACACTTCAGTGTTCTTAGCAGTTTCCCTTGTGTAATTTAGTATTTGATGCCTTTATTTGACAACAGTTGAAGACTGAGATACTGGATAGAATTTTAGCATTTTGAAGGAAAAAAAATTTTTTTTTTCTCAAGCAAGCAGTTCAGAAACCACTCCTGGAATTTCTATCTGTAGTGTTTTGTAGATGTTAGAATCTGTCTTAACTTTTTTTATTTTAAATAAGTTACCACCTTAGGCCGTAATTTCAATTATCACTCTAACTTTTTTATAGAATGTGTAGGTTCTGCCAATTTCTCATTTTAATCTTACTGTAATTTCCTAAATATAGTATAATTCCAACTCAAACTGAAATCTTGAAAAGTTGACAATGTTTTATTTAGTGAGCTCTAAAAGTTAAAACTGGAGGAATCACATTTAACTTCCTTGGGAGAACAATTTTGAAACCTTGAAGGCATAATTTATACACAAATCAATGACACTATGAAATTTTCACAATTGCCAAACACACGGCTTGGATTTGTTACAGTTCAATCTCTATACACTTTTAGGTAAAGGAGTGACGCCGAGAAAGATTAAATGAATTGCCACACCATGTAACTAGTAGTCAGTTAGGACTGTACTCTAGCTTCTCTATTCTAGTCCTGTGCTCTTCCCAAAAGCCTCATAAATTTGGCTTTGTTCTCATTTGTTTAGAAGTATCTCCTCTGCTGAAGACCTGTGCTTTTAAGGTGTTTGTTAGTGGCTAGAAAGAATTAACTGGACTTGCTTGAGCATTCCTCTTCAAACAGTGTTGATTTAAACTTTGCCCTCCTTTTCACTGACCTAACCCCAGAAATCAGTAGCACTTCCTTTACTAAAGCTTTCATTCTTAATGTTTTGTTTATTTATTTGTTTTTTATTATTATTATTATTATTATTATTATTGTTTTGTATTCTAGGGAAGGGTCCACAGAGTTTTCAGGGTCTCACTACTATATTGGACTCACAGTGATCCACCTATTTACAGCCTCCTAAGAGCTGGGATTATAGGTGCGAGCCACCATATCCAGTCTCAATTGCCCTAGTCAATGTCTCAGTGCGCCCCAGGGGCAGGCCCCAGGATACATTTTGTTTTATTTAACCAGACCTTTATTCCAAATGATATTACCTTTTCTCTGTGAAGAGTTGTAATTTTTTTCTGTTAAGGTTGTTTGTTTGTTTGTTTTATTTCATGTGTTACCAAAGTTTGTATTCCTTACATTATTTCATGGTAGTTTCTGGCAGTACCCTTGCACACCTGTTAACTAAGAGCATGTATTTAATAAGTATGCAACACTTATTGCATGTTGTTCTACACAAGAAGCCCTGTTGTTACATCATAGCACTAGAAATGGCCAACAATAAATAAAACTGAGGACCCTCAAAACGATGAGAAGCCAAGCACGCTGGCACACATGTATAATCCCAGCACTCTGGGAGGCTGGAGCAGAAGGATCACAAGTTCAAGTAGCACTCAGGAAACATAGTGACACTCCAAATAAAATTTTAGAAGTGGGAAGATGCTTGGGGTGTAGCTCAGTGCAGTGGCCCTGGCTTCAGCTGTCAGGGTCAAAACAAAACGAAAAACCCTTCAAGGACACGGAGCAAGTGCTGCAAAACAAAGCAGAGTTTCCTGTGAGACTTACTAAAAACCTATAAAGGAGGCTCAAAGCATCCAAATATATAGATGAGATTATAGCATTGCAAATTTCACTTCTACCCTGAAGAACTGTGGGTGTGATTTTAGATGTTTAGTTTTGGACACTAGCTGCATTTTCTTCTCTTATTTGGTGGGTGTTGTATTGTGTTGTGTTTTGTTTTTGTTTTGTTTTGTTTGGGGGTGTGCATATAGGAACTGAACTCAGGATCCTGTGCTTGCCAGACTGTGCCACTGAGCTATATCCCCGGCCTTCAGTTGGTCATAAGTCACTGAATCACCTTGCAGTGTTTGTATTAACAGTGGTCAATGTGAGGAATAGGGGCAGGATAGACTATTGATGTAACTCCCCTATGGATTGTGAGGAAGCAGTACCATGACTAGATTTGGAGAAACACAGCAATAATGAAAGAGTCTAAGGGCCCAAAAGGCATTGTCTGACTACCTTGTTTTACTAATTTGATATTGTGAAAGACAGTCTTTGCCAACAAGAAATTTGGTTGCTAGCCTGAGCAGCTCACTTGTCTGAGCATCAGTTTTTTTACCTGCAAAATAAGCTTGAGAAGTGTGTGGATCAAATGACTAAAAGTATTTGTATGCAGTCTCCTACCCTAATGATAGAAGGCAGCAGTGGTAAACCTATTAGAGATTTCAGTCATACAGACAGCCTGCTGTGGCACACGTGTCACAGATTCACCACTGATACAAAAGGGAAAGATGACTGTTCTCCTATGTTCCACTTTCAAAGACATAGTAAAGACGTAGTTCTACCCCAAGGGTCTCCCTGGTGACAGTGGTGGGTTATCAACATAGTAAGAAGCGATATCAAATAGATTTATCTGAGGCTTTAATGACCCAGTGGGGTCACCTGATGTATTTGGTGTCCCTAAAAGCCTTTCTTCCTTCTGGTGCAGCCTCTGTTGAATATAAAATGCCTTTTGCATTGTCTTCCATCACTATTATTGGTGGTGTTTTCTTTTTCCCTTATTAGCATATATTTGCAATATGGAATGTTATATCTTTGAGAGAATTGGTACATGCCTATAATACATCTTGTTCATTTTCAATCCCTTTATCCTCTCTCTAGCCTTTCCCTCACCCTGACCCCCTTCCCTGTTTCCAAAAGTCTTGTCTTCTTTTTTTTCCCTACCATCTCTCATTCATATATATTTTAAGGTTCTTTTATAAGAGAAACCATGTGATATTTACTTTCTATATTTGATTTATTTTGCTTAGCATTTTCCTACAGGTGACATGATTTCATTATTCTCTTGACTATTTTCTTGTGTATGAACCACATTTTCTTTATCCACTTGTCCGTTGGGCTTCTAGGCCATTTTCATATCTTAGCTATTGAACTGTATGCTGTACACATACGTATGGATGTATTGCTATACTATGATGCTTAATTCTTCTGGTACACACCCATGAGAGGTAGAGCTAGAAAGTTTTAGCTTTTTGGAGAATCTCCATACTGATCTCCATAGTGGTTGTACTAGTTTTCATTCCCACCAACAATATAAGAGGACTCCTGTTGACCCCTACTGCCTCACCAATGTTTGTTGTTTTTTGTATGCTTAAAAATAGCCATTTCGCTATCTGGTACAAACCCAGGCATGCCACATATGGGATGCCCTTCTGTGCTCTTAGGACCCTCCACCACTCTGCCACTCCCCACACCTGCCAAGAGAATGAAAATTTCTACCACGTTGTCAGGACCTGCAGATCCAGCGCTAGCCCAGGCCTGGGAAGTGTGCAGGAGAGCTACTGGCTACCCTATGCCAGCGAGATCTGTCTGGTCCAAACCTAGGCATGCTGTGCAAGTGAAAACCCCTTCCGCACCCTTGGGACCCCCTGCCACCACTCTGCTGCCATCCCCCCCACACCCACCCACTGAGTGAAAATCTTTACCATGTTCTTGGGACCCCCAGATCCAGCCCTAGCCCAGGCCCGGGAAGTGTGCAGGAGAGCTACCAACTACCCTGGGCCAGCAGGACTTGTCTAGTCCAAACCTAGGCATGCTGCAGGAGATCCCCTTCCAAGCCCCTGGGACCCCTCTACCACTACTCTCCCCGTCCTTACCTGCCCAGTGAGTGAAAAATCTCTGCCACGTTCTCGGGACCTTTCAGATCCAGCCCTTGCCCAGGACCAGAGAGTGTGGGGGAGAGCTTCCCCCCTCCCTTAGCCCCTTTGTCTCCTTAAGATGCAGCTCAGGCCTAGCATACAGGCCTAGGGTGAAACTCTGCAGCTGTAGTCCTTGCAGAGAGAGTAGGACACAGAACCACCCAGCTAGTCCAGGAGCACAACATCTTGTCAGAGGGCCACAGCAGGTTCACCCCCAAGGGCTGCAGCAGGAAAGAGCTGAGGACAGCAGCCAGACTGAAGCCAGGTACAACTGGATAAATTCAAACTTTCTAGACTTACACCTGAATTTCAGTAGGAGCTAAGGTTATAACTACACCAAAACTCTACAACAAAGGTCAGAAGACAGTGCTTATACAAAATGAAAACAAGGATCAAAATGCAATCTCAGACCCCAAGCCCACCTGTAGAGGAGACTAGCACAGAACAAATTGGGAATCATACAGCTGAAACCAATGAATCAGTGGCATCTGAAATAAAGAAACAACTGCAGAAAGCTATAGAGGAACCCAAATCGGAAATAAAAAAAAAAAAAAAAAGAAATCTCTGAATTAATAGGAATTAATAGTGAAGTAAAGAATCCAATGCAGAAACATATGGAGGAAACCAAATGCCTACCGAGAATAAGTGCAAAGGACACTAGCTCAGCTGAAGTAAATGAATTAATAGTGTCAGAAGGAAATAAGCAATAAGCAACAGCAGAAATGTACAGGCATTCTCAAAGCAGAATCAATTTCTGAACTAAGAATCAAATACAGAAATATAAGGAAACCCAATCTGTAAAAAAAAGAAAACAACTCTGCAGTAAAAGAATTAATACCGGCTTCTCAAGAAGACATTGATTAAAAAAAAGAGATGAGAAAAATGAGACGTAACTTTAATGAGCAATACAGGAAAGAATTAGATCACATAAAGCAGAGTCAAAGAGATACAGAGGAAATTAAAATGTCAATCACAAGAAACTGAGTGAATGAAAGTGAAGACAGAATTTCAGATCCTGAAGACGCTGGTGCAGCTAGTGAAAAGGTAAGAAAAGAGTTCTTTTTTTTTTTTTATTGAAGTACAAATGTCAATCAGACAGTTTCAAAACACTTTAACCAAACAGATTGGATAAATTAATACATTGCAAACTGTTTTCATAACGTTTTGGTATTGTACAAGGTGCATACATGATATATTTACAAATATTATTTTAGCAGATATCTCTTATCAGTGAATTAAGAGTGTAGCTGCTTACTTATCTTCTTTTTTTATACCTGAATTACATCAAAAATTCAATAATTATTTTCCTAGTGGATGACCATAGTACTAGAAGCCGACATAATATCCTGTCCAACCACCATTAGTGCAGATCTTGCCTCTCATAAAATTATGTAGAAGCACAGCGTTATCTATCCCAACTGTACTATCTATACACACATCATGATTTTTTTCTTTCTACACCTCTTCCTTTGTCTACACCTGTCAAAGGTGGGCACTCCATTGACATTCAACTAGCTTAGGTGCTTGAACTCGACAACACAATCCAACACAGTCCAGCATTCTACAACCATAGTGAGTTATTCAAAGAAATTGTCAACCACAGCCATTTACAGCTCAGCTTAATATTATGGCCTCACGATGTATACATTATTATACTTTTCTGCTGGATGGTTAAGACCTAGGTAATCAAGACTTATATACCAACACATGAACTTTATATTTCCTATGTGGTCAGTGAAGTCCTCTAAGGGTTTATCTTGTAGTCCTGTACATTATTCTGTAGTTCCTTTGCCTGTGTCATCCATGTGGATGAGTCACGGCCAATGCTTGACCAGTTTGCTCTCTGTGAGAGCTTGAGAGAAAGTTTTCTCTTCATGTGACTCTCCCCAGGCACACTTTAGAACTTCAGTCTCTTTCCTCTGTGGCTCCATAATCTCCTTGTTCAGAAAATTTGGAGCTCACCTGAGTTTCATGATGTTGCAGTACAGGTT
>PVKA01014285.1:0-52803 GCA_004027165.1 Ctenomys sociabilis
AAAAAAAAAAAAAGAAGACAGCCAGACTTTAATTTTAACATTATTCCCTGGAAGATTTTCTCCTCTTTCCTTGGTATGTATTCAGATTTAGTCCCTTTACAATACTTCATTTATGGAGCTACTCTCATTTTTTTTTTTTTTAATTTAGCCACTAGTCTTAGTGCTGAATATTCTGTAAGAGCCACAAGCCAATTCTCACTGAGTACAACTACAGATTTGGACTCTTCCTTGGTTTTATCTTAACTCATATTACATCTGATACCAGCATGGTGTATTGTTTTTCTCAAGATTACGATGACATTTTTTAAAAATGTTTTTAGTGTCTACACAGTCTTACTACACAGACCAGGCTCATAGTGATCCTCCTATTTTCAGCCTCTCAAGTGCTGGGATTACAGGTGCACTCCATGCCCTGTCACAATTGCTGTCTTAGCACCCTGGGGCGAGGCTGGCAACACATGCCGAGGATTGAACGGTGGTCCCTGCCTGTGGTGAAATTTCAGCCTTCCTGCATTTAGTTCCTTTGTGCTTTTACAATCACTTAAATGTCTTTACATAGGTCTTATCATGAATATCACCCTGAAACACCTTCATACTTATACACCAGGGTGTAGTTGTGGGGTGGGGGTGGGGGATGTCTACTGTGACACCTTAAACAAATCAGTCCCAGAGGAAATGTTTATTCAGTCAGCTTGAGGTTTTGTTTTCCTTATGTCAGAATATTGGTTTGGTGGCTTTTTTTTTTTCTTCCTAATTTACTCTCCTGGTTTATATACTCAAATATAGTGTGTCCTTGCTAACTAGTAAAAACTTCAATAATGTGAACCTTCAGAGTCAAGAAAAAGTAGATACAATAGCATTCAGACCTTTAGTTCTGCTTGCTGTGAAAGGCTTGGAAGACTCAGAGATTTTTTTGACAAGGTAGCAATTACTAAGCTCAACAGCCTATCATTAGGGTATTAAATTAAGGGCAAATAAGATACCTAACAAAACTACCTCTTAAAAAGAGTGACTCAGAGTCTAATTGATATGAGACTCAAATAAATATTATGGAACTCCTTTAGGGAGGAAGGAATTCCTTTCAATTTAAGTTCCATCTTAATGGAATTTATTGTACTTCTTCAAAATTTTCCATAAAGTGTCTAATAAAAGCATTAAGTATTGGAAGAGTTTAAATCACCCTTTAAAAAAGGATTGCAAAACTCGCTCCCTTTCCCTCTTACCACATGAGAAGAGGAATAAAATGTTTTAAATTCTCTTGTAATTTTAACCTCCGAGGCCAAATCTGGAGAATGACTGGAATAAAGCTGGCTGAAGGTACAAGGAGCTGGCCCTGCACCAGGGTGTAGTTGTGGGGTGGGGGTGGGGGATGTCTACTGTGACACCTTAAACAAATCAGTCCCAGAGGAAATGTTTATTCAGTCAGCTTGAGGTTTTGTTTTCCTTATGTCAGAATATTGGTTTGGTGGCTTTTTTTTTCTCTTCCTAATTTACTCTCCTGGTTTATAGATTTTACTTGTAAGTTGCTTGCTATTACACAAAACACATTTAGAAAGATTTCTGCTTCAACGTTAAGAAATCCTGATGTCTTTCACTGCCACAAATGGACCCTTCTAATCGTTTTGAGAGAGGATTAGTGAAAGGTTATAGTGAGTTGACATGAGTGGAATACTTGGCATCACAAGGCCATTGAATTCCTGCTCTGTGTGTACTGGAGTTGTCTCCCCTGTCTCACTCCTAGGTGTGACACCTTTCACAACCTTGGTAGAAAATTCTGCATTCTAGAAGTGAATGCACCCATCGAGTAAGTCATCATGTCTTTTGGCAGCTTAATGCAGCAGCCAGAGTTATAAATTGTTCCATTATATGTTTCGCACTTCTTTTGGCCTTATTTTTCTCATACCACCTGGGTTACATTTCTTAAATGAAGTAATACATTTTAATCCACATCAAAGTGTCTACCTTCTCAAGGACATAAATTGAAGGATTCTCTAAACCAAAAGCAGTATAAATTAAGGGAAAGTAGCACCTAAGTACACACAGCGTAATTTCTGGAAGCCAGGAAAAAGATCCTAAAGAGAAGAGATGGATTGTCATGAAAGAATTTCTTTTCCTTAAAGCAGATTTTTAGCAGAACTAGTGCAAGTCAAAATATAGCAGAATATCTTAACATTGCTGAAAGAAAATGTATGGCATCCAAAATATACATGTCATACATATTCTATTATATATTATACATATATTAAGTTGAAATTAATATATATATATATATATAGCATAAATCATAGTAAGAGAGTTCATCAATGACAGATCAATTCTAAAGGAAATATTAATGTTACCAGGTAGAAGCCACAAGATTCCAGATGGAAGTGGTAGAAAAGAACAACAAACTCTTGAAAAATGTGTGATAAATTTAAATTGCTGTTGTCTGTATAAAACACTGAGTATTGATTGCATAAAATAAGGAAAATACAAAGTTAAAAAGGATTCTTGAGATGTGGGTTAATAGTACAGTGTTAGTTTGGGCTTTGTATTATCCAGGAACAAGACAAAGTGGCAAAAAAGCAGATAACATTATACCCTCTTAATTGGTGAATATATTGCATGTTACCATCTTGAATCACTAATAAACTAATAGTGAATCAAGCCATGTTTTGGGAGGAGGATAATAGAGAATATTAGGACCAATTAATCTAGATGAAGAAAGGACAGGAAATGATCTGTAAAATTGTCAGGAAAATATGAAGCATGGTAAGTTACAGTATTTAAAATATAGGGGCTGGAGAGATGGCTTAGTAGAATAAGCTCTTCCTTGGCAAGCACAAGGGTCTGAGTTCAATTTCCAGTTCGGCCAAAAAAAAATCTACTATATTAATGAGTATTTTACATACAGATAGCCTCAATGTTGTGGTTAAAAACATAAAGATTATTAGATAAATTGAACAAAAGTCACTCTATAGCTTTTATTTCATTTTTAATATGCATAAAATAAGTACTAATGTCCATTTTTCATTCTTCATATTGGTACTTTTCCTTACCACTGTATCTCGAGTTGCCTGAAAAATATTAGAAGAGTTAAAAGCAAAACTGCTCATATTAACCATACAACTATATAAAACAATATCAATAGGTGATCAGATAGTATATAATAAGGCATTGCCAGAGAAGAAGTACATCATATTAAATGATCATGTAAGGTGGACCTTACCATGAAACTGTAATCATTACAGCTTATTTTGAAAATACAACTTCATATATATTTAAAGGTTGACACGATTGAAAGGAGGATATATATGAAGGCAAGATTCCAAATGAAAAAATAAATCTTTTTAATTAAGAATTAATAAAATCATTTACCAAAATACAGTAAAATACAGATAAGACAATTGAAAAATAAATTTATTATCTTAAGTGAGCATATTTAAAGAGAAAGAACTGAAAATCAACAGGCTAAGGATCTACAGATGAAAGTTGGAAATAAACAAAAAACTAGAGAAATAAATGAAAAGAAAATATAGTAAAGAGTAAATGCACACTAGATATTATTTACATAGATACAATTTTTTTTTGTTTTTGTTTTTATTTTGGTCTTCTCAGGATGCCTCAAGGGCAAGTCTGGTAGGTGTGAGGATCTGGGGATCAAACCACAGTATCCTGCTGACTGCCTTTGCTTAAGTAGGCACTAACAACTGAGCTAATGGGAAGACCTTCTTTACACAGATAAAAGTTAGTCTCTGAGATTAATAAAGTTGATGAGGCTCCTGATCAAAATCATGTTTTGAGAAAGATTGCAAAAAAACACAAAGTGAAAACATACAAATTCTAAGACAGCAGTAAGTTAAAGTATCTGCACTAAGAATGAAAAATGGGGCTGGCCAGATAGCTCAGCAGAATAAAGTGCCTGCTTAGGCAGAGCACAGCAGCTGGGGTTCCATCCCAGGCATGCTGTGCAGGCCCCACCCCCGGGCACATTTAGAGGTGACTGAACTGGGCACGGTGGCATGATCCTATAATCCCAGTGCTTGGGAGTCTGAAAATGAGTCTGATCTATGTAGTGAAACCCTGTAGACCCTGTACTACACACACACACACACACACACACACAAGCGACAGAAATGAATGTTAGTACTTAATATGTGCATATTAAAAATGTAAGAAACTGCTAAGAACCATTAGGTTCTTATATGTTCAAAATAGAGATATAGATAAAATATACGTTTCTAGGAAATTACAATTTATTAAAAGTGACACAAAAGAAAGAGAAAATAGTTATAATTTCTATAGTTATTAAATAAATTAAAATTTTAATTAATAATTGAAAGTCATTCCACATATCAAGTACCAGGCCAGCTGAAGTTTGCACTTAACTCTACCAAGCATTTTGTATCAAGGAATCAAAATATTTATACTAAAATGTTCAAGAATAATTCAAGAGATCTCAGACCTCTTGAGTAAGGCAAATTTGATACCAAAATCTCGTAGTGATACAAGGTAGAAAAATTAGTTTAAACTTCTCTGAGAGTAACTTAAAAATTCTTAAAGAAAACAGTAGAAAGTAGGGGGCTTACAGGTTAGCTCAGCTGTTTAAAGCACCTGCTTGGATAAACTCTGTCAGGCAGAGGGACAGTAGTTCAATTCCCAGCTCCACAAGTCACACCACACCAGCCCTTAAGGCAGCCTGAGCTAAGAGAAAAAAAACAAGTAGAAAACAGTATCAGATAATTCATCAAGTTGTGTCAAATTTTGAAAATGTGAACCACCAATATAAATCACTACATTAATTGAGCAAGAAAATGACACCACAGAAAAAAGGAAAATAATTGCACATGAATAAAGCATGCATTAATGATTTTAAAAAGTTTGTCAAGGTAGTTTTTAAAAAACTAATCTTTAATTTTATAGTGTCATGAAAAATTTATTGCAAATATACCATTATATGATGTATTGAAAATTTTTCTTCTTGTGGTTGTCAAAAATTAGGCAAAATGACCACTCTCAGTGTTGTGAGTCCATCATGTGTATGAGATCTCCTTAAATGAATGAATGAATGAAGAGTGAAGGCTGTATAAGGCTGAGAAAATTAGGAATAAAACCATTATTCTCAAATGATATACTTTTCATGCATGTTAAAATCTAAACATTTTTCAGTTATTAAAAATACTGAATTTATCTAAGTATTTTTCCATATCACTAAAGAACAATCATAAAATACATTTAATACATTTATCATTTATGAAAAAAATAAGCTTTATGTTGATCAAAATTGAATTTAAAATGTGTAAGATTATTGCAAAGGCAGCTATAAACATTATTTTTAGAAATTAAGACTGAAATAAAACTAACAATATGTTATAGTAAAAGTTTAATAAAGTTATTATTACTTTTTATAATGAGCTATACTCTCTATGTATTCCCATAAACGTAATTGGAGACATATAGGATCAAAACTAGCTGAAAGACATATAAAGAAGAATAAGATAGAAGGACTTTGTCTATATGGTATTAAGAGTAAAATTTCAGATATTAGACCATTGTATATCTAGTTTATCAGAGACAAGCAGGTAGAGTGAAATACAGAGACCAGAAATCAACTGAAACATATGTAGTTCAGGTGCATTTGCCAGTACAGAGTGGTATAGACAATTTTCTTTGCTAATAGCCCTGAGTAAATGGAATAGTAATACAGAAAGCTTATTTCAACCTCTACTATATGGAATGTACCACACACAAGTATTAATTTCAGAAAGAATAAATTTAAACAGAAAATACAAAGTAAATAATAACTAAATATGCCGGGCATGGTGGCACAGGCCTGTAATCCCAGCACTTGGGAGGCTGAGGCAGGAGGATTGTTGTGAGTTCAAGACCAGCCTGAGCCACAAAGTGAGCTTAAGGCCAGCCTGAGCTGCATAGTGAGACCCTGTCTCAAAAAGACAAAAAAAAATTATAATAATAACTAAATAGGAAAAATGCTTATTCTCTTCAGTAGACAATGATAAGCATAAAGAAAAGAAATGTTTTACTGTATTAAAATTAATTTTTCTGTTAAAATAGATAAAAAGTAAAGCTACACAGTGAAGAAAAAATTTGACACATGTACAACTGGTAGTTAATCTAAAAAATCTCAAATATGCCATGAGATAAGACAAAACTTTAAGCAAGAGATATAACTATGAAAAATTGATTTGAATAAAGACTTCACGAAGGATGTATAAATAGCTAATAAGTTTGAAATATTCATTAGCCTCAAAAATGTGAATTAATAGCAAATTATATGTCACCACATGTGTATCAGAATGGATAAAAATAGATACATAAACAATAACTAATGTTGTCAAGGATCCAGGATGACTTGAGCTCTCTGTGAGAGGAAGTGAAAATCAGCACATCCTTTGGGTAACTACTTTTGATGTTACCTACTAAAAGTGGTAAACATGTATATTTTATAATCTATCAATTCATTGTCATATCAATGTGCAATACAAAGATATCAAAAACATGTACAAAAGTATTTATAGTAGCATTGCTCTTAAAACTTTTAAACTGGAAGTAAATATCAATAAACAATGGACTGGATCATGAAACAATGGGATAGTATTAAAAGGAATTTTGTGTAGTAATAAAGTATCTGCTGGATGAATGAATAATATAATCTAAAATTTATTGAATGCTGTATTTATTGTTTTGTGAAATTCATTGTAAATTCACTATAATTCACAATAAGAACTAGAATAATTCATTGAAAATATTCTTAGATGTCTTTAAATGTATAATGAGAAAGACTTTTAGCTTTCTTATAGCTTCTGTGTTTTACTTATAATGCATGATTAGAAAGGTATTAACCCAGGGTTGTGGCATAGCCTTATTAACTACTTAACAGTTTATCCCAAGCGTCACTCAGGCAACACATGTTTTTTGTATTGAGTACCCAAGAGTAGTTTTGGCAAATGCTATTTCAACTAGTTGATTTTTGTTTGCAGGAGATACATTATATGTCTATTTATTTGTTTTATAGCTATTATTTTTGCATACTTTCTATTTAGAATTGTATTCTCCTTGATGTTTCTTTCTAGTGAAATATAGTAAGTTCTGGTTATTTTGTTTTACTAATTCCTGTTCATTTATGAACAATAACCTATAATCTTGTGCTAAATCTATAAAAACTCTTACCTATGTTACATGTTAATTTTTGTACCTTTCCAAAACTCAGTGATCTTCCTTTAAAATACAAAAAGGATATGTGTGGGGCACCAAGATTGAGTTGGAAGGAAGTGTCAAAAGATCTGCAAAAGAAAAAATTGAAAAAGGGAGAAATGTTCGCACATTGGAGAGGAAGAGTCTGTGGTCTTGAACTTTCCATGTAATACAGGCTGGCCTCAAACTCTTGGGATCAAGTGCTGGGATTATAGGCATTCATCACCACACCAGGCTTTTTTTCAGTTCAAACAAAGATTTAGTACATTGAACAAGACAATAAGGGAAATTGGTCCCTTATTGAATAGAAAAGTGAAAAACATAGTCTAGGAATTTATATTAAACAATGCATATACAAATTGCTAATATATACTTAAAATGTGCAAAAAAAATTGACTATTATTAAAGAAGAAGCATATCAACAAGATCACTGTTGCCAAGGTTCAGGCAATGGCATTATTATATAGTCTGTTGACAGAAACACAATCAGTCTAAGTGTGTCAAGTATCTACCATTTGTATTTCTTTCAATCAGGAGTACCACTCTTAGAAATCTAATGTAAAGAGATCATTGCATAAGAAGATGAACATTCCGTCATCCATTCAACAGATATTTAGGCAGTAAAAGATTAAATGTGATGCTCCCGAGGGGTAATAGCAAAGGGCTGTCTGATGAGCACTTGCTGAGCAGGAATGTGAAGGCAGCGCAGAGGCAGTCACAGAGATGCCCCCGGAATGTGAACTAAAGCTGAAGGAACAGCAGGTGTGAAGGCAGGCACGTGCTGGGGGGTTGTGAACATGGAGCAGACTGTAGGAGGGAGAAGATGTGAAAGATGAGGCAGGAGGGGTCAGGGAGAGTGTGGCACTGTGACCCTGAAGGCCTTTGTTAGCCTTGACAGGGCAAGAGGTGCTTTAGTATAGGTGAGACATGCAGAAGCAGAGGGCTCTGAATGGAGCAGTGGTGGGTTATGCCTTGAATAACTAGATTCTGGGTGGAGAACAGGCTGGAGCTGAGCAAAAGAGGAGCCTGCTAGGGAAGCAGTGGCAATAATGCAGATGAGTTGTGATGGGATGGCTGTTAGGCATCTGGGTAGTGATGTCAGGTCAGCTGTTGGGCTAGAAATGTTGAGTTAAGGAAGGGATTTAAGCCGAAGAAGTATTTACATTTGCAGTATAGTGCTCAGTCCAGAGACCAGAGAAAGTCACCTGTGGTGTGAAGGTAGATAGAAAAGAAAAGAGGCCTGAGAACTAAACCCTGTGATTCCTGGAAATTTGAAGATTTTGAAGATGAGCTGAAATTTGGAGGTCAGGAAACAAATGGGACTGGAGAGAAGAAATAGAATAGACAAACAGAACCAACCCGAACACAGAGGTGTGTCTTGAAGGCAAGAGAAGCAGTCTAAGAAGTAAAGGAGTGATCAGAGGGCCAAGTGCGGCTTGCAGATCGAGAGACAAAGATGGAGGGTAGGGCACTGGACTTCATCACATGGCAGTCACTGGTGACCTGGACAAGGGCTGTGGACGAGGGGAGGTAAAGCCCTAACAAGAGTGAGCTCGAGAGGAGCAGGAAAGCAGCCAGCGGGGAGGACAGCTGGCAACAAGTTTTGCCAGCATAAGTGTACAGGGAGGTGAAGTCCTTTGCTTTGCTCAGCGTGCAGCACATCCTTACGCAGGAGTTCTGATGTCTTTTGCTTTTTCCACCCTTTCCATTTCTCAGGCAATTCAGTGAATTGGCTTGTCTTCTCCTCTTGAGCATATTCTCCTGCTTCTTGGGGTCTTGTATTGTATGTCAGACATCCTATTGTTTTTCTTCATTGACAGTAGATATTATTTTTCTCGTATAGCTGTTAATGTTTTTCTGGGACAGCAATAAGTTATTGGGAAATGGTTGATACTTTTGAAGCTTGCTCTTAATCTAGTTAGCCAGGACCAAAGAAGCCTGTAATCTAATTTTGCCCAGTTGCTCAAGCAAAACCCTTCTGAGCTCTCTACATAATGTTCCATGGATTATTAAATTTTCCCATTCCGACTGGCAGCAACACAAACTTCCGCAAAGCAATTGCTGTCCCTGTCAATGCTTTAGAGACTCTTCTCTTTTCTCCTGTCTGTGGATACTTTTTCTCTTACATGTCTGCAAAGATTAATACTGAGTTCAGGGCCCAAAGGTCACCCTTTCTAGGTATTTGGAGCTACGACTTGCGCACATATTTATTCTCCAGTATGCTACAAATCACAGTGCTTCAGGCTCCGGGTTTGTAACCCTTTCTCATTTCACTCAAGGAGCCTATCTGAGTGCCTCATCCTTCAAAACCTAGAAATTCCTTCCACACAGTAGGCTCAGGTCATCACAGGGCTTTTGTGTGTTTCCCCCCTCTTAAAGAAGATTATTTTTTGTGCTAAAGTCCAGTATCTGAAAGCCACAGTTTTATATATTTTTTTTTACTTATTTTATTGTTTACTTTTTGTTGGTTAAAGGTGGCACACAAATCTGGTCTCTGTTATTCCATTTTCGTTGAAAGGAGACTTCCAATGCTTATATCTTATCACACTTTTTTTTTTCTGTTTTCTACAGGTAAAATGAATCTAATGTATATGTATGTGTTGCACTAACTGGAAATCATTTCTGTACCTATTACTACTGCTAAGTCATAGTACTTCAGAGGCACAGAAAAGTCTTCATGCAGTGGGGCTGTGGCACATTTTCTGTACCTGGAGCCTATATTCCTCTCTTTGTTGGCTCCTCTGAAATGGTCACCTATCACTCTTGAGCAAACATGTGAAACTGAGCTTCCGTTGACTTTTAGTTAACCAGATGATGTACTTAAACAATTGTACAGTATAAATTATAGGCACAAAACAAACAAAATTTATAAAATGCTTTGGAAAGCAAGATGATGCCCGTTTAACACCTAGTATTGGTCAGGGCCAGCACCAGGAGCTCTCATGCAGGCTATCTATCGGTATCTCATCACAGTCTTTTTAGGTGGCCAGTGGCATCCCTATTTTTTTTCATGAACATTCGTGTCAAATCTCAAACAGACAGTAAACACTCCCAAAGAAGCAATTATTACTGCAAGTTTTGGTGTCTTTAACACTAAGTAAACAACTTTATGTTTCTGCCTTTACATGTCTTGTTTTCCTGTGTCAGAATAGTAAGTGTGATGACATAAAAATAACCTCAAGGGGAATCCTAGACACCAAGCTGAAGATAATAGTTTCTAGTGTAATTCTTGTTATAGTTACTTGAATCCCATATATACTAGTTTTTTTTTTTCCCTCAGCTTTTAGAGTATTCTCTAAAATACTCACCTACTACCCTTGGGCAAATGCATGGTAGTTTTCAGCGATGCTAGTTCCAAGAAAGAGCTCATTCTTCCTTTGAGAGTTTATTTTCTCCTTACATTTTCCCCTTTCCACTACTGAAGCAAGCCTGTTAATCATCATCTCAAACCAAGGTTATGCAAGCTCAAGCAGTTATGACTTGCAAATTGATAAAGTTTGGCCAATGCAGTCTAAGTTCTGGGACAGCTCTTAGCACAGAGCGCCTGCTCATCCCTTCACCTGAGCTCACACACTGCCGAGTTCACTCAGACTCGGCAGGGCGGGGCGCCAAGACCAGGGATGCCTTCGCATCTGAAGAAGGCCTCAGTGCTGCTGGAATCACCTCCGTGTGCACCCGAGGCTTTGCCTCCCAGGGGAGATGCTCCTTGAGTTAGACAAATACTGGAGCTGGTGTTCGCTTCTTTGTTTCTTCTGCCTTGAGCATTTTTCCATCCCCTCCGCGTCCAGTGTCCACTGTTTTCTTATGCTGTTCGTGTGCCATAGTTTTTAATCCAGCTGGATTACAGCATCTAGGAATGGATTCTTTATGGAGGAAAACTTGGTCCCCATTTGTCTGCTAGAACTTACTAAATTATCTTTACCAACAGATATATGACTCCATCATGTAGCAAAAGAGAATATAGCTAGCTTAAGGAGGCCAAAAGGCAGGTTAGAGCTGTTCTCACATTCCGTTTCATCAAAGAAGTTTTGCATTTCTGTTGTTTCTACATAGAAGTCCAACTTTCAGTGTTATCTGTCATTTTAACAGTATGTTTGATATCTCACATGTATTTCCCTTTCAGATCAAATTTAAAATCAATTAGGGCTTGTTGCAGGCTTATTAAGTGCTTAGCAATGAATAAGCAGTTTCACTAGTTCTTTTTACTGTACTAGCTACAAAGGCAACTTTGCGAAGTAAGTACTTTAATCCTCACTTTATAGATAAGAACACCGACACTCTGAGAGGTTAAGTGACTGTTGAAGTCCTCTTGGTAAGTTGCGGGCCCGAGATTCTGAACTCCATCTGGTTCTTTCCATTACTCAGTTTGGGAGCAGAAGTAATTAATATGAAGATTCCCAGGCTGTGTAACTTAAGCTGGCCACTTATTCTCAGTAAGTCTATTAAAAAATCATTATATTTGTAAAGTACGGGATTATGTACACAGTTTGCAGTCAGATACATAAAGAGATCAAACTATTTAATTTGGAATGCTTTGATCCCAGTAAAAGAAAGACATTCTCTAAATCCATAGAGTAGACTGCGAGGCACAATTCTTCAAGATAAATGCATAGACAAAGAAATAATTTTAGTAAATTTAAAAAAAGTTTAGAAAGGAAAGAATATTTAGTGATGTAACCCAAGATCTATTCTATTAAATGACTGGTTTTACTTAAGTAGAAACATTACAATGGGATGATGCAAGTCTAGCTAATGAATGTGTTCAGCTTCCTTACTGAGATGTATATTCTTACTGACTGTATGAAAATGTTTGCTGTTATTTTGGCCTCCTCAAGTTCCACTCACCTTTATATCCATTATTTTTGGGGTTAAGGTCTGCTATAAGTAAAATCTAGATGAAAAATTGTGCACATGTCTGTGGATTTTGGTTTTGTTAGAAGCATAGCAGTTTATAGCTAAAGGAAATTCTTTCTGTCTATATCCAAAAGCAAAGCTGGTGTATGTGTAAGTAAATGTTTTAGGAAAATGTTGAATTCACTGTGAAAATAAGTGAGCAAAATTCTTCCTAAAGTTTTGATAAAAGGTAAGAAATTGTATATGCATGTTATCATTTATGAAACTAAGGTTGATATTTCAAACAAATCAGAGGTATGTCTCAGAAGGTGTATCACTCACTCCCGCATTCCATCTCTCCTTCTTCCTTCAGATAACTTCAATCTTCCCCAGATGTCAATGTGTAAGTAATATGGGGTACAGCTTTCCCATTGTTTCTTTTTTAGTAGCTATGCAACACACACACACACACACACACACACACACGAGTGGGTATGCATGCACTCACATACACAAATCTGACAAAACACGTTATTCAATTAAAGCTTATTATTCCTTAGCAAAGTATAGGCACGATGATTCATTAGTGTATTTTATTGTAAAATCTAATTAACTTGCAAATAAGTTAAAGCAGTGCTTGATATGTATTAGTATTGTAAATTGTTAGTACAATAACCAGTATAACTTAAAAGGCTGGTGAACTGGTTGACCCCAGGTTGAAGAATGGGACTGAAGGTGGCATGGAGACAGTTGCATGTGCTTCATTCGATGCCCTCCTACATAATTTTAAACTTTTATAATTGATATTATTACTTTTATAACTAATAAAATACAGTGAAGGAGATGAATGAGAAACATTTTTGTTGCTGTTCTATTTCTACTTCATTGCTTCAAAGAGACACATACCTATAATGAAATCTTCAAGTAGCATTAATAATAATAACAATGCATTTATTATTTACAATACGCCTGGCCATATGCCAGTACTTATGTTCATTATATCATTTGCTTTTTTAAATTATAGATTTCATTCACTCAAATATTATTATTTTTCATGATAAGAGTTATACCAGTCATCAGTGGATAGATCCTCAGCTTCAAACTCACTCTAATACTTTCTTTGTGATGGCAAATGGGGCTCCTTTAATATCACTGCTGTGAGTGAGCTGAGGCAAAGCCTCTCAGCAGAGGGTGCTCTGGGAACACTGCTCGAGGAAGGGACTGCATGTGGTTTCCATCTGTGGCACAGGGCTTTACACATGTGGCCTCAGTGGACTTGCACTTATGCTTGAGTACAAACCAGATGTGGCCCAGTTAACTCTCTGCCATCTGCACCTCTTCCCCCAGGAAGCTTGACCTGAGAGAAGACCATCTGCTGAGCCTGGTCTTTCTTGGGTGATGCTCCTCATTCACAGAATTTCACATGACATTTTCATATCTTACAGCTAATTTTTTGAGCCACATTGCCATGGTTGTCTACATTAAAGTTTCCTTTTCGAGTCACTGTGGTTTTCTTGTCCTTCAAGAGATACAAGTGCTCCACAAATTTATCTTCTTTCTTCTTTTTTGCCCTATTATAATTTACATGAAGTACAGAAATCTTACATAGGTCAATACACACATGCAAATACACCCACTTTGTGACACGTTCACAGATCAATGCATAGAACATTGTCTTTACTCCAGCAGATCCATTTAGCTCTTCCTGCTCCATACAAATATCATTCATGCTCTGATTTCAATCAATACAGTTTAATTTTCCTCCATTGAGTTTCATGTAAATTATATCAGAACATCACTAATTGTCTCTCACTTTTTCCCTCCCAACAGTTTTTTAAGACTCATTTGTTCCTATATCACTTTAAATTGTTGTGTTTTTGTACTGTTATTCCAGTATATTATAGGGAGCCCTTCCTGGTCCTCATCGCAGTCCATAAATTTAATATTTGTAATCCTGTGGATAAATTACTGGAATTTTGTCAAGTTAATGCCAACCTACCACTTCCAGAGCAACTCGTGGGAAGAGTAAAGACACTAAAACATATTAGCATTATGGGGAACAAAGGGGTCCTAAGGCCATCCATGCTGATATCTATCTGGAACAAAGGCCTTGACCCAGGGCTAAACTCAGTCATGGAGGAGTGACTTGAAGACAAATAACTGAGCACTGTGAGCTGGGCTAGGTAGGAGGCCTGCATTTACCTCTGTCATATGCAAAGGGAAGGATATGTAGAAAAAATAATTTGCATTACACAATTGAGATAGTGTCTAATGTTTTGAGGTCTGTTGCTTCAGCTCTGATGTGTAATCTGTCAAGTCCCAGGAAGTCACAGCCTCTGTCTCCAGGCTTCATCTCAGCCAACAGTGTGGAGCACTGGCTTTTTGTCCTGTCTTGACCTAGCTCATGTTAAAGATCAGCAGGAGTGGCTTATCAGGGAAACACATGTGTTGTTTTCAAAAAAACTACCACCAGCACCTCTGCTAGACTAATATGCATTGATTAAAGCCAATTAAAGGAATAAGAAAAAATCCTAGCCAGTGCTGTACATATCAATACATGGAAGTAGTGTCAGGCACAGCCAAAATGGACACAATTGCTCTTCTTTCAAGGTGAGATGGCAATTGATACTGGACTTGGTGCCTCATGCTTGTAATTCCAGTTCTTGGGGAGGCTGAACACAGGCAGATCACTAGGAGTACAATCTACATAGTGAGACCCTGTACACTCTTACTAAAAAATACAAAGCAAAACAAAACCAACCAAATTGGTGGTCCTCTATAAATAAAAAGTTGCCTTTGTCTTTGATTCTCAAAACCTTAATTGTGATGTCTTGGGTGAATTTCTTTGAGTTTATCCTGTTGGAGGTTTTCTAAAATTCTGGAATATTTAGGTTTATGCCCTTTTCTTATAGAAGATTTTAGACATTATGTTTTTGAGAACATTTTTTCTTTAAGTTACATCCTTTCTCTTCCCTCCTCATTCAGCTCAGGTGATGAGTGTTAAGTTGTTTATTATTAGCCTTCAGCTCTGTGTGCTAAGGTTAACTTCTTTTAGTCTCTCTTCTCTCAGCTATCCAAGTTGGATAAGTGCTATTGATGCACTGCCTTCAAGTTCACTGGTACTATTCTTTTACCCCTGTACACTACTATGGAATTCATGTAGTTATTTTTTAAATTTAGCTTTTATATTTTAAAATTCTATAATTTTGACTTCTTATAATTTGTTCTTTGTTGATATTTTAATTTTTTTTAATTTTTTAATTTTTTATTTTTTACTAAGGAATTCTTAAATGCATTTTGAGACGTTTTATGATGATAGCTTTTAAATTTTTGTCAGGAAATTCTAACTTCTGATTCATTTCAGTACTGACATCTGTTGACTGTCTTTGATATGGTGATTGTCCTAGTGCTTGGTATAGGGAGTAGCATTTGAGTATTCTAAATATTTTGAATATTACATTCTTTTTGAACATAAATTCCCCTGTTGAGAGCCGGGCATGGTGGCGCATGCCTGTAATCCCAGCACTCGGGAGGCGGAGGCAGAAGGATTGTTGTGAGTTCGAGACCAGCTTGAGCTACAAAGTGAGCTTAAGGCCAGCCTGAACTGCATAGTGAGACCCTGTCTCAAAAAGACAAGAAAAAAAAAAATTCCCCTGTTGAGATATGACATAAGGGTTAGGCAGGTATGTCTACTCAGTCTCCCAGAGTGGCACTCTGACCAATCTTCTTGGTGGAAGGTGGCTTGCATGGTTCAGATCTCGGGTGAACCCCCTTGATCCTTGGCCATCACAGGTGGGACATTGGTTCTGACCAGGGTTTCACACCTGAGACAGGCCAAGCTTGGTTCTCTTCGGGTCTTATTGACACTCAGGGAAGGGAGGGGACACAGTGAAGAGTTAATTAGCATCACTTTCTACCAATTTTTCCCATTTCTTGGAGGCAGGGAGAGGCAAGACTCAGGCCTTTACTGAGTTCCAGTGAAACCGTGGGTGGGGGCATAAAGCAGGGCAGTGATGAGCCCCTTCCCCATTATTGCACTAAGCCTCTTTGCTACCAGACAGGTGGAGCTTCAACTCCCTTCTGAATCTTACTGGTAGCTCCTGGTCAGGGCAAAGGAGGATCTTCCAGATTTTGCTGATCAAGAGATGAAAGTTATTGCTTGGCCTTACTGCCCTGATCTTGCAGGGAAATTGAAAATCCTGTTGGATTTTGCAGAGCAGGGAGGTGAGAGAAGGAGTTGATAGACAGCAGAGAATAGAGGATCAACTCCCCTCTTGAGCCTATGTGGGATTGTGGGGTACAGGTTTTCTGTTATCTTTTAAAAATTTTACTTCATCTTAGTTGTATAGAATAGTCTTATTTTGCTCACACATGCAAATAACATACTTTGATAGTCTCCACCCTCTTCATTTTTCCTCTCACACCCTTTCTTCTGGAATGTTCTCTCCTCAACTTTCTCTCATACCATATCATTTTTTAAAAAAGTTTTAAAATAGAGGAAAAACATGAAGATATTTGTCATTTTGAGTCTAGCATATGCTGTTTAATCTGTGTTATGATCCCAAATTCCATCTATTTTTCTGAAAATTTACATGATTTCATTCTTTTTATGGCCTAATCATGGTTCTCAGTATAATAAAGTCCACATATATGAAATCCACAGCCACCATCACACCAAGTGGGGAAAGGCTGAAAGCATTCAAGCATGTCCACTATCACCACTTCTGCTTAATATAGTACTGGAAACTTTTGTGAGGGCAATTCGGTAAAAGAAGGCAATAAAAAAGTTAATGACTGAAAAGCTAAAAGCAAATTATCCTTATTTACTGATAGTGTGACCCTTTACCTAGAGAATCCTAAAAATTCACCAGAAGACTTTTAGATCTGACAAATTCAGTAAAGTGAGAGTGTTAAAAAATCACCGTAAAATTTATTGGCATTTCTATGCACTAATAATGAATTCACTGAGGAGGAGATCGGGGAGACAAGTCTACTCCCAACACCTAAGAATTCATAACAAATCACTGAAAGGAACACATGACTTCTATAGTGAACAATCACAAAACACTGAGGACAGCAATTGAAGAAAGCACAAGAAGAAAGACTGTGCGTGTTCATGGGTCAGCAGGACTAACATGTTCACAACGGCCATACTAGAAAAATCAATCTACACTCAGTGCAACCCCATTACAATAACAAACACACGCCTTGCTGGCCACATGCCATGCAGGTCACTGAAAGCTGGCATAGCAGTGTCTGTAATGCCTGTGCTGGGGAGGCCAAGACAGAAGGATCACTGCAACTCTGAGCTGCGTAGTGAGACCCTGTACCAAGTAGATAGATAAATAAATATTTAAAAATAACAATGGCATTATCTAAAGAAATAGAAAAATTCTAAAATTAATTTAGAAACATGAAAGACCTAGAACAATCATGGAAATCCTGAGTAAAAAATGTAATGCTGAAGTATCACAATATGCAAATTCAGTGCTGGCCAATTAGCTCAGCAGATTAAAGCACCTACAAACAGGCACAGGGCCTGGGGGTTTGATCCCCAGGACTACCATGCTGGCTCAGCCCCTGGGGCACACTGAGATGGCAATTGAAACTGGGCATAGTGGTGTGAACCTGTAATCCCAGCTCTTAGGAGGCTGTAAACAGGTGGATCACTATGAGTCCAATCTAGCAGTGAGACCCTGAAAACCCAGTAGACCCTTCCCTAAAAACAATAGAAAAAAATCAAAATATACTACGTAGCCATAGCAACAAAAATGGCATGGCCCTGACATAAGAAGACATGTACACGAATAGAAGTGAACAAGGAACAGAGCTACACCTATGTAATTAGAGCCATCTGATTTGGGGAAAAAGTACATATATACATACATATATATATATATATATATATATATATATATATATATATATATATATATAGGCTAGAAGACAGTCTTTTTAACGAATGGTATTGGGATAACTGCTGAATACCCATATATAAAAGATTGAAATTGAAGCTTTATCTTTTATCCTGTACAAAGATAAATTTGAAGTACATAAAAACTTAAAATTTGAAAATTCTGAAAGAAAACTTATGGCAAACATTTTGGCACATAGGCACAGAAAGTGACTTTCTGAATAAGACTATATTTGCACAAAATATAGTAGCAATAATTGGTAAGTGAAATTGCAATACATTTAGGAAACAATGAACAAAGCAAAAACAACACACAGAATGATAATAAGTCTTTGCCTGCTATTCTTGTAAAGAAAGGTCAATATCTAAAATATATGAAGTACTCAAATTTGAAACAAAACCCCAAATAACACCATCAATAAATAGTGGAATGAACTAAAGAGACCTTTCTCAGAAGAAGAAATACAAATGCCAATATGTATATGAAGAATCGGTACCTATCTTTAGTTATTAGGTAAATACAAATGAGAACTACATTGCAGTCAGAATGACCATTATCACGACCATATAAAATGATAAATATTGCTGCAGATGAAGGTATAAAGGAACTCTTTTACACTATCATTAGACATGTAAATTAGTACAGCCACTGTAGAAATGAGTATGGATTCTTCAAAATACTGAACTAGAGTTCTCGTTTCACGTGCCTGCTCCAGTGGTAGTGAGGAAGCTCGATTATATCTATTTGGCTGACTTGGATGTCACTTAGAGGACTAGTAAAGCACACTTTTGGGTGTGCCTAGGAGGCTCATGAAGCCAAGACTCTGGAGACGGTAAGCGGTCTCTGGCGTCTTCCTCTCTGGCCTATTTCCCTTTGTGTTTCCCCCCACCATGGACTAAAATGGCATTGTTTGCTGCTGCCTTCTGCCCTCATGTTTCTGCCCTGGAGCCATCTGTCTAGAGGCTGAATCTCTTGAAACCATGAATCAAATTAAACCTCTTTGCCTTGAAATTGTGGGAGTCAGGTATTGCGTGCTAGTCAGGGAACTACTGGCCAATGTACCACTCCTTAATCCATTGCCTAAAGAATTATAGACAGCCTACTATAGAGATATACCTGGATGTCCTCACATCTCCTGCAACCATAATAGCTAAGCTGACGAAGTAGCCCAAGTGCCTATGAACTGCTGAATGGATAAAGAAAAGGATAACAGCATCTACACAAGGGATTATTTTTCAGCCACAACGAAGAATTAAATCCTGCCACTTGTAGACATATGGTTTGAGTACAATGCTTATTACCAAGAAAAGAAAAACAAACAGAAAAACCCAAACAAATGAACAAAAAAAATTAGTTCTATTAGTTATCTTTTTTCCCACTGGTAATTTGACTAAAAGAATAGAGTCTTAAAAAAGTTTATTAGAATCTGTGCCTGCTGCCAGTTCTCAATTTGAGGGTTTTGCATTGCCCTATTTGAGAAACGTGGGCAGCCTTAAGGAAACCAGGGTACTCTTCTTCCTGGTGCTCTCAGGGCTTGCCTGTCCCCACTGTGTTGTGTTGGTGGCAAAAAGGAGGACCTGGGAGGAAAGGCGCTCATTTATCTTGGTTAGAAATGGAAGTCACCAATGGTATCTTTTGAAGAATTAAAGTTTGTAAGTTTCATGTTATCCAAGCTGTCCTTTTTTTTTTTTTCGATAGACTACAATCTCACCACCAAGGAGGATGCTGGTTGTTGATATCTCACAAATGTCCTTTATTGGGTTGGGAAAAATTCCCTCTATTTCATTTGTTGATTTCTTTAAATGTATTTAGTATAGTCTACAGGATGTCACTACACAGATTGGACTCGTAGTGATCCCTCCTGTTTGTCAGCATCCCAAGCACTGGGATCACAGGCATGCACCACCATGTCAATTCTCATTCGCCATCTTAGTGCATCTTAGGGGCAGGGCCAGCAAGGCAGGCCAAGGATCAAACACATAGCCCCTGTGTCTGCCTAAGCAGGTGCTTTAATCCACTGAGCTGTCTGGCTGTCCCTGTTAAGATTTTTTAAAAAAAACATACCTGTGTTGCATTTTATGAAGTGTATTTTCAATATCTACTGAGATAATTATATACATTATTTTAGTTTTTTAAATTGCTAACGTAATTCAATAATTATTTTTATTAAAAAATAAAAAGGATACAGAATTTCAAAATATATTAGGAAAGTAACAACGGTTATTAAAATAGATATTGTTATCTTCAAAGAAGTTGCTTGGCTTACAAAATACAGGGATTCAACATTGATCAAATAACATAAGCACTAACTGTTCCTTTCAATGAGCTAATAAAAATTAGAAGTTACGATGTGTGTGTGTGTATCTTTTGTTCTTCCTCTATCCCAATTGTTCTTTTGTTTTGAACAGTTTCTTTCCCTTTCAAAATATCTATTGTTTACTTTGGATCTCATTTACTCTTTCAGTTTCTTACACTAGGGAGGTAATATGATATTTACACATGTGAGTCTGATTTATTTTCCTCATGAGCATGCTCTTGAGTTGCATCATTTATCTGTTACAGTCTTGAGTTTATCTTTATTTATGCCTGGATAGTACTGCATTGTATGAAAGTACCATATTCTTTTTCCATTCTTCTACTGATGAATATTTGAGTGATTCAAAGAGGTAGCTATTACAAATTGAGTTGCTACAAACATGGGTGCACCTATATTGTTGAGGTATGATGCTTTTAATTTTTCTGGAAAAATACTCCCAAATGGAATAACTGGGTTAAATTGAACCTGTAATCCTAGTGTTTTGAGGAATCTCCACACTGATTTCCTAATAGTTGTATCGGTCTATATTCCAACTAACAGTGGAAGAGGAATCCTTTCTAATCACAAGCCCACCAGCCCTTGTCATTGGTTGCCTTCTTGCTGATGGCCATTCTTCTGGGGTGAGATGAAATCTCTGCATTGCTTTACTTCACATCTCTCAAGTGAGCAATGATGAACATTTCTTCATGTATCTATCTTCATGTGTTTCTTCATCTAAGAAGTGTATATTCATCTCAGATGCCATTTACTTGTATTAGGTCTTTGAATTTTGGGGCCTGATTATTTTCAATTCTTTATACATTCTAGATAGAAGTTGTTGCCTAAGGGACAGTTGGGTAAACATTTTTCCTATTTTGTGGGTTGTCTTCTCACTCTGTGGCAATTTTTGTTGGTATGCAACAACTTTT
Source organism: Ctenomys sociabilis (assembly GCA_004027165.1). Classification (NCBI taxonomy): domain Eukaryota; kingdom Metazoa; phylum Chordata; class Mammalia; order Rodentia; family Ctenomyidae; genus Ctenomys; species Ctenomys sociabilis. Next base: position 21,168 of record PVKA01014285.1, read on the forward strand.
TAATAAAATGAGATACTAGTTGTTGATTATTTGAAGTCTGTCCCATGATATTTGCTGCTTCATCATGAGCTCTCTGCCTACCCTTATATTTTCAAGATTTCTACCTATTTTCTTTTCCAGTAGATTGAATCAATTTTTTGAATGAAACTCACCTTGCATTTCTGGCATAATCACTTCACTTAGTCATGATGTCTTGAATTTTTCACACAATGGGAATAAATTTGCTAACATTTTGTTTAGAACTTTTGTTGCATTTTTTTTATGAGGGATACTGAATTGTGGATTTTGAAAAACTTGCTATGTCAAATTTGGCATCATAGTATCCTTTTTCTCCTTTTTTTTTCAGAATCCTTGAACATAATACTTGATTATGCATTTCCTGAGTTTTCTAGGCCTTCTTAGTGACTACATGCCTCATTGCTATGTCTTGTTTCAGCAGGTTTTCTTTTGATACATTCCCAACTTCCCAGTAATAATTAAAGCATCTGAATGTTAGTAATTAACTCCAAGGTCAAGAATAAATTAGTACACATTTGAATTACAATCTTTTGATTCATGATGGCTCTACAGTTAAGGTAATTAAATGTTACAGTCCTAAAATGTGTTAAGATCTTTGAGAATATATATATATATATATATATATATACATATATATATATATATATTCTTTTATTTAAATGGAATTATATTCCGTTTAAATAAAAGACCTGAATTAAAATAGTTTCCTTAAGTATTCTACCATATTAGTATTTGTTTTAGTTAAAAAATAAAACTCACTATTGTGCATCATTTATGCAGTGGGGTGATAGTCAATTTTCATCTTTAGAGAAATATGAAACCTTCAGTACCTCCAAAGGAAGGAGAAAAAAATGTCTTTCCTATTACAAAAATATGGTATTTTTAGAACAAAAAAATAGAACTACTTATTCTTTGACCCTGGCTCTGTCACCCAAGGAGATTCTGGATTTATTTCTTTTTGACTTTAATTCAAATGGTACAATTCTCTGAATCTTTAAACACAATATTGTTTTAAATTTAGTATTTAAATTCAGGCATTAGGATTTTTCTATCATGTTTAAACATTTCAGTTGTTTCCCTTTGCTCAGAAAATGGCTAAGGCTATTTTTCAAAAGTTAAGAAATTTAATGAAATTAATGATTGCAGGGCTATTCTTTTCAGAAAGTTCTATTTGAGATCTTTACACCTTGCAGTAAGTATGCCCTCCATGTCCATTTCATGCTTTGAACTGTATCATAATCTAATGAGATCTAAAATTCTCTTCTGTGAGGTAGAACAGGATGGCTGTAATGAGAGCACAGGCTCAGAATCAGCTGTTATTAGAATCTTGCATCTCCCTGGACCTTCTGAGGTATTACAATGGAACAGCAGTGTGTTAGCCATTATAAAACTGAGAAAAGCAACGTAATGGCAGAAAAATTTATTGTGATTTACAGTTTTGAAAGTTTCAGGCCACCATACTTGGCTTCATTTTATTCTGGGCATGAGGTGAAGCAGAACATCATGGTGGGGAGCACACAGGGGAGCACGTGTGGGAGCACGCAGCTGCTTGCTTCATGGTACCTGGGGAGGAGGGAGAGAAGGAGGGAGGGAGGGACAAAGTAGAGAGACAGACAGAGAGACAAGAGGTGGGGGCCTTAATCTCCCATCAAAGGCATGCCCAGTGACCTACTTCCAGTGACTGCGTCCTGCTTTCTAAAGTTTCCATCTTCTCCTAGGCACCATCAAAACCCCAGTCCAACAGTGGATGAGTCCATCGATGGATATTATTATACGATCACCCGCCATGCCCAGCTTCTGAACACCGTCACAGTAAGAATGGCCCAGGAGCTTTGGGAGGACATTTCAGACTGCAACAAGCAGAGAAGGCCATTTCTCAGTCATGCTTCCTTCTCCAGCTGTGAGTGAGGGAACACAGATAGATCTTTAAAATAAATGTACCTGAAAATATTTCCATCTTTCAAGAATAACTAAACCTTTAGGGTTTACCCATTTAAATATTTGTTTTTTTAATTTGTATTGGACACTTATGATACGGATTTTCTATCTGTTCATGGTATTTGAAAAGATGAGTTGCCTTTACATTTGCATATTTAATCTTCACAATAACTGTGGATGGTAGAGAATGTTATCCACACTTTTATTTTTTTGGTAGAGGAAGAAATTCAAATTTGGAGAGAATAAATGACATATTTTAGAGCATAAAGATAATAGCTAGCAGATCACATCACACATCCGAGATGCATTTGTCTCTGCAGTCATGATCTTGTATTGCACTACAGTCAGTGTTGTCAGCTGCCAATGCCAAAGGATGTTTACCTGAAGCTGTGTAAAGCAATGCTTTACATGCTTGGTACAGCAATGCTTTGTACAGCAATAGTAGATGTGACATTTAGGACACTGTCAGCATTTATTCAGAAATCCTTTGTGATGTTGATTGCAATGACAAGCGTCCAACAATGTCAATTAAACATTTGCCTGTAGAGTAAGTGGCATTTTGTTAGTTTCATGAGTTAGGAGACCCCTGAATCCAACTTTGAAAGCACAAATTGACACTTCACCTTTCCTTTTCGACCCAGTTAAAATTCCATAAACTATATACACATGACATTCAGCTAATAATCAACTTTCCAGTTTTTTTACATGCAAAGGTAGCAAGATTAGCATTATAGTCTTCTAACACCTTGAAAAGTAGCATGAGCTACCTCAAAATATCAGCTACAGTTTCTGTTTATTGGGGCAGTGGTACAGTTGCATGGCTAAAATAGGCAATAATTTCACATTTTATACTTAAAGCTTCTATTTTACTTTCATTGCTAAAAGCAATCCTTATCATTTGTAGTCATGAAAAAACTGCATTGTTACCTATTATCATGTAGAAAAATAGGATTGCATATAAAAGAAGTAGGATAGCTGACAAAATTACAATCTACTTTTTAATTCCATGTCTTAATCACTTAAAGAAACAGGCCTCCACCTTTTTGGCACCAAGAGTTTACTTCGTGGAAGACAGTTTTTCTAATATTGGTGATGATTTGAGGATGGATGACTCAAGTGCATTACGTTCATTTGTATATCATTTCTTACTGTTAGAAATAATCATACATGATGATTATTGACAAACTAGTCATATAACTCACCACAATGCAGAATTAGTGGAAATCCTGAGTTTGTTTTCCTGAAACCAGATGGTCCCATCCAGGGGTAATGGGAGCATGTTGTTTATGCACAACTCTAATCTCATTTTGGTTGCTGTGATTGCACAACACCCAGCTTCACCAAGCGAGGATGCTGAAGATGGAAGCAGGCGCATTGGAGGCAGTCTCAGGATATTTCACTCTGACTCTAATCCAGAATATATGATTTGATGTCTCAAACACACTTCTAAGGCCATTGTAATTTGTTATTCTAAGCAGTTGATTATCTTCTATCAGAGGCAAAAAGTTGATTTATCCAGCTTACTCACAAATAGGCCCCAGGTCCAGTTTGGGAGCCTTTTTTTAGGAGGGTTGGAAAGTAACATTCAAGTAATTTAAACAGCTTAGCAGTTTAAATGCTTGCCTGGCAAGCACAAGGTCCTCCATTTGATCCATGGTACCACATTAAAAAAAATGTTAAAAAGAAAGCAATACTCAAATTCTTTTGAGAATGGATATCATATACCAAATGAGAGAAAGAAGGTCTCTTGAAATATTAATCTATTTCAAAATGTCCGATAATCCTTGAACTATATCAATAATCCTAATGTGCACTCATTGTAACCATAATGATAGTTTGGCTTTTAATATATCCAATTTATCTGCTGACTTGCATACAGCCATTTTTCTCCCTGAAGTGACAGATTGAGTCTGTTGAGCAAGTTGATTATGTTTCATAAGTAAGAAAGTTTTGTAACCCATTCTGTGTCATTAAATGTGATGCCATTGGTAACTTTTTTTTTTTTTTTTTGGGTACTGGGGTCCCAACTTACAACCTTGTTCCTGACAGACAGGTGTTTATGCTGCTGAGCTAACTCGCCAGCCCTTGTTATTTTATCTTTTAAAGAAATCTTTGGGGTGCCTCTCATAACTCAAAAGCTCTTGCTAGTGATCCACCTTCATAAAGTGAACCTATTTCAATGTATGGGGAAATGTGTGCTCTGTGTTCACGTCTTTACAGAGCTACTCAACTTAAACAGATGTGAATTAACAGCATGTGCTTTAATAAGAACAATAACTTTAATCATCCCTGCACGATGTTAAGTACAAGTGACATTTTTCAGTTAGTGAGCATTTATCTATGGATATCACTGTGTTGCCTGTTTAACTAAGAAGTGAATCCAGAAAGACTTCAAGTCATTTTGTTTTCATGATAAATTATTATTATTATTATTAATTTTTTGGTTGAACTTGGGATTGAACTCAGGGCCTTATGCTTGCCAGGGAAGTGCTTAGTCTACTGAGTTATCTCCTGGCCCCATGATAAATAATTATTCAAGTCTTAAACATTTCTGCCAGATGGTAGTGGTTGGCAACAAAAGTACACATGACGTCCCCATGCATATCCTCTGGAAAAGTATTTTGTCTAAAGGCAAACACCTCTGCCGTGCTGCCAACATCAGTAGACTTGTCAACCTGTACCATAGTGACTCATTAATCCACTGTAACAATTGTGACTCCGTATCTTCTGCACCTCCATCATTGCTCTAGTTAAAACACCAGCTAAAGAAGAACACGTGCCACCTTTTGAACTCTCCTAACAGTTCATGACAAACATCCGTAGCAGTGGGCAGGATCAATTCTTCAGCAATAGTAAAGTGTTTCTTAGCTTTACACATGCAGCTAAGAATGCTGCTGTCAGCACACACACATTTGAGGAAATGGTGGCCTTTACCAACTATTCCATGGTCACTTTTGATTTTCTTTTGAAAGACTCCAAAGTCTTGTCTTTTGATGCGTGGTACTTGTTCTTCACATGGTGACATAGTCTTGAAGCTTTCTTGGCTTCAATGGGTAACCAGTTGTGGCGAATGGTTTTATACAAAGTGGGCTCAGAGAATGTGTCACCTATTGCAATGAAGCTACAGTTTATGTGGGGCTCATTGCATTTTCTTCCAAATGCATCCTTCTTTTTGTTTTTTCATTGTTCTGCTATCTTCCTACCTTTTTCCCCAAAGAAGCTTCTCAGTGATGGTTGGTTGTTTTCTTTCTATACATTTTTTTTAGTGTAAGCCTTTGAGCTTTCCAAAATTGTGACTGGGATGTGCACATTGCAGAACAGAGCCTTCCACAGAAGTGGCAAATACTGGGTGGGAGATAAGAGCTAAAATAAGGATTGGATTCTGATTTAAAAATCTGCTGCCACATGTGTCTATATAAATCAAGTATATCAACTTAATTGCTGCTAGAAAGTCTGCCACTGGATTTAGTTTAATTATCACTTGCTGTTCACTGATATGAGTCTGTCAGCAATTGACTTATTATAGGCTCTTGGCATTCAAACCTTTCCGTTAATTTAATCAGCACAATGTAGAGCCATTCTCCAGCACTGGCTAGCATCACTGCCACAGCTCTAGCTCAGATCGTCAACATTAGTTTCCCATATGGAGTGCACAGTTTAGATCCCTTGAAGACACAGTGGGTTTTGTTCTGTGAGGATTTAATGCCCCTGCTGATCTGACAGGGGATGGAGCTCAGAGGTTAATCCAAGGTTAGCTGTAAGCATAGATGAAGCTTAGCTTCTGGCTTGCTACTTATGTCTTGCTTTGCTGCCTAGTTCCCAGCAGTCGCAGATTGGTATCAGTCCATGGTACATTTGGTACCTCTGGTATGAGAGTTCTCAATAGCATTTCAGTCTACCAAATAGATGCAAAGTTTTTTTCCATATTTAGCTGAATACAGACTCTCAATAAATGCCATAAAACATCATGCAGTTTACTCCACTCTGCTGGTGTCACTTACAACTCCTGATATTTTACTACACTGCTGATGTTGCTGTTGATACTTAATGATTCACACACGAAAAGTTTCTAGTCTACAGAAGCTACTTCACTTAGGCAGAGCAGGGACCTGGAGTTTGATCCCAGCCTATCTTGCTGGCCCAGCCCGTCTCTGGGGTGTGCTGAGATGGCAAATGGGACTGGGTGTGGTGGTGCGTGCCTGTAATACCACCACTTGGGAGGCTGAAAATTGGAGAAACATTGAGTCCAATCTACGTAGTGAAACCCTGTACTAAATACATTAAAAAAGAAGCTATTTTCTATGAAGGTTTTAGGGATATCTCAGAGCCACTTATTGACTATTAGAGGTGTCACATAGCAGCTGGCTTGCCTCCATTCTGAACGAGAGTAGAACAATCCTATAGGAGCAGGAACACCAGGAATCTATTCCTTGCTTAGCTTCACTGCTTTTACATCTTGCTTTCCTTACTCCTACTGATTTCTCCTGACAACATTCCCTTAAAAGATAATTATCAGAAGAATCTTAGTTTCTGTCTTTGAAGGTGTGCATGGCTTCAGTTTGGAGACACATGGATGCTATGTGTTTGTTAAGTATTCAGATTATGTTAGTTGGTTTGATTTTCTTTTCTCTTTTCTCAAAGTGGTGGAGAAATGCTGGAATTATGTATTGCTGGAATAATGTAAGCATTACATTACAATAAATTTCATAAAATTGAATTTGTAAAGGTATGTTTCATGTTATTGGTATTTTTGAAGAAGAAATTACTAAAGATATGGCACATAAGGCCATAATTAATGGTAATCACTTTCCTTCTTATTGTATGTTTTAGAAGTGATCTTATAATATCTGTTCTGTCTGCCTGTTCACGGTTTACTGTCTCCCATCTATTTTTCCTGCTGGCAATATCACTGTGTTTGTGTGCTCATCGTTTGTACCATACTAGAAATACGGCACTCACACCCCCACCCAATTTGGACACTGTTAATTTATAACAAAGTTGTTTTGCTATGGCTGAAAAAAAAAAAAAAAAAAAAAAAAAAAGCAAACAGCTGGTTCCGTGTAAAAGCTTCTCTAATCCCAGGAGAAGAGCAAGTTCAGATGTGATATAAGCTGACAGAGGGTGAAGAAATAATCTTCAGACTGATAAGGTAGTGCAGCTATGATGGGCAGTGCGGGGATGGCATTTACCAGAGCAGGGAATGCAGGGTAACCTGCAGCTATGCAGTGCCCTCAGGAAAGGTGACATTGGGAAATGAGACTAATCGGCTTGCCAGTGTTTATAGTAATGGAAGTGTGATAAAAATTGTACAGCTGAGATTTTTGTAATGATGTTCACTCAAAAAGAAGATTTTTCTACTTAAATTCTTTTTAAGATTGTTATTCTGTCTTAGCTGATGTTTTCCTAAGCACCAGTAGAGGCCTCCAGATACTTCATTAAGCAAACAAATACATCAAGACAGGACACCATCTACATATAGAGGAGAATGTCCAGGACAGGGAGAGGAATCAGTGAAATACTTGATGATTTTTGTGAGAGTCAGGTATGCTTACTGCATGTGTTGAATCCTGTATATTTTTCCAAGATGCTTGTTGACCTTTCAAAATATTTGATCTAGGATGGACATAGTTATGATAAATGCAATGGATATTATTTTAGATTACATTTAGCCAATAATTATAAGGTGGACATTTCACTGTCAGTTGATTATTACGTCGCACACTTTTCTTAAGCCACTTCATCTTCCCAGTATTCTTTATTTGAAACACACGTTTGGAGAATGGAAACAAGGTACCTTATAGATCCCCAGCCTGAGTTATTTGGTAAGGACAGAATTTCTGTCCTTTCAACATCTCAAGTTTTGAGCTGAATATAGTCCTAGAGGCTAAGAATGGTAGTCACTAACTATGAAGCAACTCTTTCATTTCTTAAGTAATTGTGCATATATAATTAAAAATAAGCACCTAGTCTGCTAGACTGTCACTGATAGTACACAGCCTCCTCTCATGTTATGTGAACACCCTAGGATGCCTGCTGCTGAGAAGCACAAGCTACTCTTGAGGTTGGAATATTGCAAATCCTGGTACCATGGATAAAATCCCTTAGGCACTAGCTCTTCACTGACTGCTTCAAGCATCTCCAACAGCTTCTTTATTCAGGACCTACTTGCCTGACTGTCCCTTTAGTGGACAATAGAAATTCATTCATGTTGCTGTCACATTAATTGATTTTAGCTAATTGGGAGCGTTTTTTGGGACCTAATTTGATAAGGAAGTGTGAAAACGTCTTTCTCCCACAGCAGGTTAGTTATTTGCCTGGGCATTAAGAGAGTGTTAATTAGGCCCGGTTCTGTCACATTGATGGTTTCTAAACAGCACTCACCACATAGACTAAAATGGGGGGGGGGGAGCTACATGGGTTTTGGCCATTTGTGTGATTTGTCAAATTAGGTGAGCTCCCCCTGGAATAGAAATCTAAATAGCTGAAAGTGTGCATGCCAGAGAAGTGCCAGCTCTGTTCTGTCCTCTTGCCAGTGCTCCTTATAGTTGGGGGCCCCTCCCCCACTTCCAAGCCATTCAAGTGGCTGCAGAACTGTGTGTCATTTCAGTCATCCTCATTCTCTTCCAGCTCTCCTGCATTCTGTCTAGTGGTCTCCCTGGCCCTTCTTAAATTTAAAGAAAAAATCATGTTTAGAGAAAATTCTCTGGCCCTGAAGTATTTGCAGAGCTTTTGGAGAACAGTTTGGGCTCTGGGATTTCTTTGTTCCCTCTCTTCTGCTGATGGCAAAGCTGGACCAACTGTCTGCTGTGTGCCTGGAGCTATGATGCAAAGGGAAACAAACAACAGAACAGTGGAAAGAAATTCTTGCTAGGAGCTCGTTTGTTGATGGAGCCCATCCAGTATCTTTTGTTTATTTGTAGAGACTTTTATACAGAAAAGCTGGGGTATGCATGAAAAGGAGCTAGAAACAAGGATCCATTTAGGAAAGAAGGAAAAGGGTTATTTAGCAACAGTTTCAATTTTTGTGGCCTCAAGAAATGCATATTCATTTGTGAATTTTTATGAAGATAGCTACTAAAGTATGTGCTTTTATTTTTTAAAAAAAACTTTTAAAGCTTATTTTATATGGGATCTTGCTATGCAGATCAGATTGTAGTGATTCTGCTGTCCCAGCTTCCCAGCACTAGGATTACAGGCATGTGCCGCCACACCCTGTCCGGGCCAGAACAGCATGACCAGGGCTCTGGGGCAGCACGGCATGTGATACCAGGAATCTGGTCCTTGCATTTCCCAGGCAGGAGCTTAGACTGAAGTGCTATCTTCCCAACCACTTCTTTCTTTCTTGTAGCTTTACGCTGACTATTTACATGCTTATTGCCTTTCCTGCATATGATCGGTCTATAAATAATGGAAGTAAATGATATTATCTCCAAACATTCTCCAGTAATTGCATTCTTCGATTTTGATTTTGCAAATCAAACCCAGAATGTTAGGCTGACTATGAAGAGAAATTGTTTCAGTGTTCACTGGGAAATGTTTGCTATTTAGCAGTTTTTTTTTTTTTTTTTTTTGCTATTCACAAGTGTCTTTGAGCCATAGAACATGATGGGGTTAACAGAATACATGGCTCAGTAAGGTAGTCTTAATGAAATGAAATGCAGAGAATATGATCTTTGAAGATTCAATTCACTTCTTGGTTATATACTTGTTTACTCAATCTTTCCTGTTTCTTTTGTAAGACATAGTCAACAATGTCATTGCTAGCAAAAAATATTTATTTTTGGCATCTTGGTGTTTACCTTGATCCTTCTTAATCCAAAATAAAAATCACAACCATTTAAAGCTTGATGACAATTAGTGGGTACTCAAACAGCTTAAACATCTACTGTCATTCAACATATTTGTTTATGTGATTATTATCTCTAATTTCTCAGAAACACAAGCTTCATGACGAAGAAGTATGTGTCTCATTCACTGCTATGTCTCTGGTTTCTTGTCTGTGGTTTAAATTTATTGGTAGACATCTGATGGACAGCCCAATGAAGTGTAGGTTAATGAGGTACCTAATATTAACATTATTGCTACTTTTTTGTGGTTAGAATTTACTAGCTAAACATTTGTAGCATAAATAAAAAATACGTAAAAGAGAAACCTTATCTCTTACTTGAAAGATATTGAAGAAAAGAAAGATAGAAAATATATTATGTGAACTTCTAGGTCAAGAGCATTGAAGGAGATAATCAAGTCTAAGCAAATGCAAGTAGAAAGAAGGAAAACAAAAATCAGTGAAATAGTTTTCTTATAAGAATAAGAATAAATTAAAAATGAAATCAATGAAATATAAAAATATAAAATAGACACTCATTAATTTGAAATTAATTTATTAAAAAGGTTAATATAGTTAATAATCATTGATAAAACTTATGCAGAATAAAGAGAGCTAACAGAATACTACTGTCAGAATTACAAAATGGTTATATAGATACTAACACAGTTGAAAACTAATTTTAAGGAAACTTTAGTCCAAGGGAGGAAGTTATAAAGATAGCAGAAGAAATTAATGCAATCAAGACTAAAAAAATTACAAAGAATCAATGAGTCAAAAAGTTGGTTCTTTGAAAGAATAAATAAAATTGATAAACTATTAGCTAACCTCATCAAAAGGAGGAAAGAAAAAACACAAATTCAAACAATTAGGAATTAAAAGGGGAAAATAACAGTGGATTCTACAGAAATCCAGAAGATCATCAATATCTACTATGAGAACCTATATTCTAATTAGATGGAAAACACAGAAAAAATGGACAGATTCCTAGACACAATGGAATTGGCAAAACTAAGTCAAGAAGATAGAAAAATTCTAAATAAATTGATAATAGCTGGTGAAATTGAAAATATAATTAAAAATTTAGCAACAAAGAAAAGCTGAGGCCCTGATGGATTCACTGTTGAATTTTATAAGAAAGTTAATGAACAAGTGATGCTACTAATGCTGAACCTCTTTGGAGAAGCTGAAAGGGAAACAAAATTTCAAACTCACTCCTGGAGGAAAATATCACACTAATTCTAAAGCTAGAAAAGAGCCCAACCTAAAAAAACTACAAGCCAATCTCTCTAATGAACATGAATGAAAAAAATCTTCATCAGTAACAGCAAATAAAATATGCAGAAATCATTAAGAAGATTATGCATCATGATCAAGTAGGATTCATGCCAGGGATGCAGGTATGATGCAACATATGCAAATGAATACATGTGATAAATCATACTAACAGAACTAAAAGCAAAAAAATGATCATTTTAATAGATGCAAAAAATTGATTTGACAAGTTCCAACACATATTCATGATGAAAACTCTACAGAAAATTGGAATAGAAGAACTTTACCTCAATTTGATAAAAGCCACCTATGATAAACCAACAGCTAACATAATAATAAATGTTTAAAACCTGAAAGCTTTCACTCAAAAATCAGGAACAAGATAGGATGTCCATTATCACTACATCCATTCAATATAATTCTGGAAATGTTAGCCACAGGAATTAGACAAGAAAAAGAAATAAAAGGAATAAAGACAGGAAAAGAGGAAGTTAAATTATCACTATTTGCAGATGATATGATATTATACATAGAAGATTCTAAAAACTGCACCAAGAGACTTGTAGACTTAATAACCAAATTTATTAATGCAGCTGGATACAAAGTCAACACTCAAAAATCAATTGTATTTCTGTATATGAGCAATAAACTCACAGAGAGAAATCAAGGAAACTATACCCTTCACATAGCATACAAAAAGAAATATTTAGGAATGAATCTAACAAAAGAAGAGATCTATGCAGTAAAAAATTACAGTACTCTGCTTCCCCCAGGCATGCTGAGACAGTGATTGAGACTAGGCTTGGTGGCATGAGCCTGTAACCCCAGCGCTTGGGAGGCTGAAAACAAGAGAATCACTATGAGACCATACAGTATTCAGGAAGACCTTATCTTTGTCAAAGGAACCAAATAGGTTCTTAGGAAGAAAGTCTCTTTATTAAGTGGTAATGGAAAAACTGGCTTTCCATATGCCAGAGAGTAAAACTAGATTCATACTTATCACCTGTTGGTATTTCATTGTTGGTGGAAATATAAACTGGAATAACCACTATTGAAATCAGCATGGAGATTGCTCAAAAAGCTATGACTAAAGGTCCCATTTGACCCAGCTGTTTCTCTTCTGGGTTTCTTCCAAGAAGAATTAAAAACATCATACTATAGCAATAGATGTGTACCCATGTTTATAGTAGCACAATTTGTTACAGCTAAATCTTAAAAAGCAACCAAATGACTATCAATGGAGGAGATGATAAAGAAATATTTTTTTTCAGTATAATGGAGTACTACCCAGCCATAAAGATGGATAAACTTGGAACTTTTACAGATAAATGGGTGCAACCTAAGAGCATAGTCACAAGTGAAAGAAATAAGTCCTGTATGTGTAAATATCATATTGTCTCCCTAGTGTGAGAAGCTGATTGAGTGAGATCCAAAATGTACAATAGATACTGTGAGATGGGAAGAAACTGTTCAAAAAGGAAGAGCAACTGTGGTGGAGGAAAAAGAAGGGAAGAGAAAAAGAAAACAAACAAATAAACAAAAAAATATATATATGTGTGTGTGTATGTGTGTGTATATATATGCACACACACACACACACACACATACAGTACAGTTATAGTTATACAGCTAGTTTATCTTAATTCCTTTAAAGAAATGTTTGTACTAATATTGTTTGGACAATATTTTTTGCCTGTATTTTGTGCTTTGACTACTATGAAGATAGCAATATGCAATGCATTAATTATTATTTTTGTTTACTATGCTGTTTCGATAGTTTTATTCTTTCTCTCTTTAAAAGAAAAAAGAAAAAAAGAAAACTTGTGTCGACTACTATGCAGAGAAAATGAAAACATTTCATTAAAAAAATTAAAGAAAATTGCCTAAAGTGACATATCTTAATGATTATATATTGAATATATTATTAAATTGTAATCATTTTAGTGCTAAAAGTAAAAATTCATATTAAAATTTTTAATATACAAACATTTCATCAAATGGATATAATTGTAATCTTTTTTAAAAAATTCACTCACCTACACACTTCAGGCAGTGTGCAAATTACTGCAATTCTAAGTGGTAGCTCCATGGACTCTCTTAAAAGGATCTCAGTGCTGGGTGTGGGGAAACATGCCTGTGATTTAAGTTTTGGTGGAGATTGAGATAGGCAGGCTGCAAGTTCAAGGCCAGGACGGGCAATTTCAAGAGACTATCTCAAAAATGGAATACAATTGTCAAAAAAAAGGGCTGGGAATATAGCTTAGCAGTGAAGCACTTTCCTAGCACTTGCAAGACCTGGAGTCTAATATTCAATATTGTGAAAAAATAAGAGAGAAAGAAAAAGAAAAAGACAGTGGTGCCACCTTTCTCACACTCTGCCTTACAAGTTCCACCCTGCTATCACTCGTGCTGCAGTTAGGAGTACCCTCCCACTGTCGCTGAGAGATCTTGTTTCCCAAATTTCCCAAAATCATTTTTTTTGCTTTCTGAAATAATGTTTCAGACATGATTACCCTTTGGAAAATTTAGGAGATCTACATAAAGAACTAATTTAAAACTGATTATTTAATCTCTCTTGTATCCCTAACTCTGGAGGCTGGAAAATCATGGAGTAACCGTTCTAATCTTTTAAAAATTATTAAAGTTAACATTTTAGCCTAAATAATGTCTGGTATTTGTGAGCATAATTTAAACCTCTAATCTTGCTCAAAATTCTCAAATTTGCTTAGTTTAGGAGAAATATGGTCCAGTTAAAGAAGGAAGGGATGAAGGAAGAAAAGAGGGTAGGAAAGAGAGGGAGAGGGAAAGGAGGAAAAGAGCAACAGCTCTGGAAACATGAATTCTTCATTTTCTTCAACATTGTATTCCTATAAAATGAATTTGCAGATTTTAAAGCAGTAGGTAGATAGCCATTATTCATTATTTTATAGTTGAAAAGTCTGAAAAAGTGTATCTCTGAATCCCATACATATAAATGGAATTAAAGTATGAAAGAGCATGATATTTCAGGGAGAGTATTCACAAAGAAAAAAAATAACCTTTTGAAAAAAAGAAATTAAAGAGAATAAAACATAATAAGATACTAGAAATGATACTGAATTTCACCAAACAAGAGACAGGAATTCAGCAGTGGATCCAGCCTTCATGTTAGTGAGCTGAGTTTTCCTTTTGTTGCAGCTTCTTAGGGCAGAATAAAGAGGAGATAAACCTACAGAAGGAGCTGCGTACAACAAGCCTGAGGAGGGAGTCAGTTCTCTAGAGCTTGATTTCTATTAAATGGGGAAGCAAGACTTACCAGTATTTCTACATGGTAGAAGGCAATCGCCTCTCCTTTGAAGAGATTTCGGTAAGATGATAAGCCATTTCATAATAAGCATAGCAGCACGTTCCCCAGGAAAATACATGTTAAGGAATGAGCAATTCAGTTGTCTTCCGATAAACTTAAATCATCTTGCATTCCTTTCATTCCACTCAATCTGTCACTTTATTTCAGTGTACAGTGCATACAATTTGCCTGGAGGTACAAGAAAAAAAATAATAAAGCAAAGAGTAGAATAGAAAAAATGTACCATCATTGCTTTTACTTTTCCACACCTTTGGGTGAAGTTATTAACTTTTCTCTAATGTCAAAGTAACATTGAATAGCCACCATTTGGGGTGATTTACTGACCTGAAATTTTTTTTAGTGTTTATTTTTTTTTCTTCCTTTGAAATTTAAAGGCTACATTAGGCTTTCCATAGGTAAAGAGTAAACTGCTTCAAATCCAAATGAAGGTGACAGCATAGTAGGATAAATGCACTAATTGTTCCTCAAATAAAATCTGTGAAAAAATTTAAATGAACATCTGTTTGAAGAATAGAGCTATTAAAGGGAATGTTCTGCACAAACAATATGCAATGCAGGGTAGTTGTAAAAATAATGCTGTGAAATTGTTTAATTAACTCATAAAAGAGGGAATCTCGTAACGGAAATGCATGCAGTACACTCAGGAGATGTTTGGCAGTCTTCAAGAGCAGATGTGATTATGATTATAATTATTTTAGTCAATTGGACCATAATTTCTTTTTCTGTTGTAAAATAAGGTATATTATGAATCCTAAATAGGATAAACCTTTAAGCATAAATAATTCATGCAAATCCTGACTTTCGTTGCAGGCAATGCATTACTATCATTTCCTTCCTTTCTTTGGTGTGCGCCTTTGTAAATATAACTCAGAAGAAGGGGAATTCACAGGGTGGCTTGAAGGTGACAGGACTCGATTTTATGTGTGCTTTGTGGAAATTGCTTTCAATATTTCATAGATATTCCTTTCACCTTAGATTCAGATATCCACAAAACAATATATTTTTCCCCTAGAAGTACCAATTATTTATCAGGTTATGGTATATAGTGGATGTGGATATGATTTTATTTTCTTAATAGCAGACAGCTTATGATATCAACTATGAATTTAGAGCAGCATATTTTGTGTGAGGCCAGTGAGTTTTATTTGAAGAACATTCATTGATCATACATTATGTATCAAGTTTATTTAATATTATTATGCAAATTTATGTAATCTATGCTACTCTATTATTTTTCATTTTTCTCCACTTTGGAAATTGCACATTTTTATATTCATAACTTTAGTTAGTAATTACAGGAATATTACATTTTCTGTATATTGCCTTTATCACCCTTATTAACTGAAATTACTGCTAGAAAGAAATTAATCAGTCAAATTAGTATGCTTATTCATGAAACCTAGATTATAGTAAACCTCAAGATTAAGACTAATGAAACAATTACTTATTTAATCATTATTGAAAATGGGAACATTGCTCAGATATCTGACAGTAACTGCAGCAAGCTTCGGAAGCAGACAAATGAGTATGTTTTTCTTGATTGCTCTTTCATGAAAGTAAAATTATTATCACCTGCTGGGAGTTTTGCTTTTATACACAACACTTTTTGTGGCAAAAGGTCTTTTCTTAATAGGAAAAGAGAAATCCAAGTAATCTTCTCTTCTTGAAGCTTAAGCTATTCTGACTGTAACATTTGAAAATTGAAGATCGAAATCAAGACTACAGATACTTGTTATGGACATGATGCTTTACGTTTTATAAGAATAAATAATGTATTAGAGACAAACCACTTACATACAGTTTTTCTGAAGGTAAATAGGTAAACGCATAGGATTAGAGACTGGATTGGTACGTGAAATAAGTTAGATCCACATGTGCAAACATCATATTGTCTCGCTAGTGAGAGAACTTGAAAGAGTAAATAAAATCTGAAAGGTACAAAATAAATAAATAAATACAAATTTAATCTTTCAGAATCGTTTTCAGAAAGGTATGGCAGGGTTATAAACAGAATCCATGATCTTTCAGTGTGTCATTTTACCCGCTTTCTGGTTCCCAGAGACAATCTTTCAATTATTTCTTTGCCTAAGGTTTCAAGTGGCTACCCTCAAGTTGAACTGCATTTCTTACTTCCCAATTTTAAATGTTAGCAGGAAGTCAGTGGTTTTCAGCCATAATAGTTGAATATATTAGTTTCACAACTTCTCATATCATATTTTTTTATGACATGTTTAATTAATAACTTTGTTACCTTTTAAAATATGAACTTTCCCTCCCAAAATCTAAGTAAATCTATATTTCATCTCCTGGTTGTCCACACTATAATGTGAGATCACCAGGCTTCTTAACATATTTTTATTCTTCTTAGCCCCCCATTTACATTGTGTGATAAAACACAAGATTTAATTTTCAACTTCTTATAAGTATAAACTATTTTTATGTTTATTTCAATTTTATATATTTGTATTAATTTTATATGTAAGATAGAAAACAAAAAGTATTTAATTATATATTATTTTATTGAAGTGGTAGTAATGAGAAGCCAATGAAATTATATTGCTTTGTCCTAAAAATCCTTAGGAACATGGGGTGCCAGATATCTTTAGAGTGGCCTTAAGAGTTGTAGCTGAAACTAAGAATGTTGGCAGACAGTTCTATTTAGGAAAGGGCTGATAAGATCACTCCTTTAACTATTGATTCCCAGGCAGAACTTCCTGTCCCGCCACAACAGAGTAAACGATATTTTCATTTTCTTTCTTGAAAAGGATACAGGGATGTTTAGCAGGTGAAACTAGAAGAGGAATTTGAGACTAAACTAGGAAGAAGATTAAAGTTTATATTCTTCCCAGAGGCTACACCAGCTGTCGTTTCTCCCTCTTTGGTTCGCATAATGCTGATGACAGTCCAATTTAGCAGAAGGCTTGACATATCATGTACATCATGTGCGGAAATGCCTTAAACTATTGTTCAGTTGAAAGTCTGGCTCAAAAAAAGTGTTACACCATGAGGAAATAGACTTAAGTGAAATAGCCTGAACTCCTCCATAACATATATTTTGATCATAGCTTGTATTACCTAATCTTTTTTTCTTTTCTTTTCTTTCTTTCTTTCTTTCTTTCTTTCTTTCTTTCTTTCTTTCTTTCTTTCTTTCTTTCTTTCTTTCTTTCCTTTCTTCCTGTCCTGGGGACCAAACTGAGGAACTTTTTTCTTGCCAGGCAGGTGCTTACTGCACTGAATTATTGCCCTGGTCCTTTTAATTCTTTCTTAAGACTACATTAAGTTCCTGGCTAGGGAAGCTAAGGCACTTAAAAATCTTTAATGTAGAAAATAAAGAGAAAGTAAAGGAGAGGAATAGGCGGACTCAGGAGAAACCAACTTGGTATGGGAAAGAATAAAACTTGAAAGCAAACTGCAATCAAATTTCTCAGTAATGTAAGATATTACATTCAAATGAAGAATGGGGTCTTTTGACATAAGCATCTGAGGGATAAGAACAAATCTTTACAGACTACAAACAGAAGCCTTAAAATTAATTAAATACTTGAAATATACAAGTGAGACAATATACTTACAAGTAATAGCAAAAGATAAAATGATGAAAATTGGAGGAACTGCAGGAAAAATGATTTCCCCGGAAGTTATAAAAATGTGAATTACAAAAAAGAGAACAGAACAAAGTAGAAAAGTTGTCAACAATGAAGCACATTTCCTAAATTGATAGGGATGAGTTCTTGGGTTGAAGTATACCAGCAGCCCAGAAAAGAAAAAAAATCAATAAAAAGTATTGGAGAAACAGATCATGAAATTCAGAGCATCAGAAATGAAGACAATAAATCCTTAAATATCTGAGAAAGGAGAATAGAAGAGTGTTGTGTTTTGTGTGAAGGATGTACTAAGGACTTACACACTGGGGAGTTGATTGCCAACTAGACAGCTCAGACACACTGTCTAGAGAAATGACAGATGTTAGGATCCTTTCAAACTTGACTTTTAAAAGCCTAAACCTATGAAGCAAGATCTAATTTCTGGCTTTCGCAGATCAGAAAATTAAGGTTCAGCCACTTGGTGTGATTATCATTTACTCCTGAAAGACATGCTGCGGCTGGAGCAAATGAAAGCAAGTGCTAATGAGTGGAGAAAAAAATACCCAACAACCTCCATGTCTTTTCCTATGCCCATTGAACAGGACAGGCCCTGTTTGAAACACTTACACATATTCTGCATGAACATGTATACGTCAAGGCAAAGAACATTAAATGTAACTACTTATGCACACATAATCAAAAAGGTTATGTATAAGAGACATCACAGTCTCTAAGCCCAACAGAATTCAATTTCGTACTGTCTCAGACCACTCATAATGCAAGGTTAAACAACTGTAACCAAATACAGGATACAGGTCAAGAAAGAGAATGGTCTTACTGCACTGTGCCTGGGTCACACCATATTATGAATGCCTGGAGATTTGGATGTGAATGTGGGACACAAGATGAGTAAGGAAACAATACTTATAAGGACAATAAAGACCAAATAATATATATATTGTCTCCCTAGTGTAAGAATCTGAAAAAGTAAATAAAATAAGAAAGGTACACTAGATGCTGTGAAATGGAAAGAAACTGCTCAAAGAAAGGAACAATTGAGATGAGCAAATGGAAGCAAGAAGGAAGGAAGGGAAAACACATGCACATACACAGGCTGTCTTGCAGAATAATACAGAATAATACTGCTGATTTCTACTGATCTATTGAAAGGAACAGTCAATGTTTAATTTTTTTCCTTCCTTATAATTTTTTGACCAACTTGGTATGCTTATCTCTGGTAACCTGAACAACTAATTTGAAGACAATATGCAATATAAAAACCATTGTTTAATTTCTATTATTTTTTAGTGAAATTCTGTCTCACTTCTAATTCTTTTTTTAAAAAATATTTTTTGGTCTTGTTTTTTTCTTAAAAAAAGAGAATAGTTAGAATAATGAGGATTTAAGTCTGATGAAAGGTAGAATGATTGGAGCACATTATGACTACTGTGTTAAATTTTAAATACTCTGATATAGAAGAAGAAAAGATTCTACTAAGGGCTCTTTTTTGTCTTTTTGAGTTTGAAACTGATTTTATAAGAGGTATTTAGCTGAAGAAATTTCTAACAAGGAGTGAATGATAGTGTACCTTGGAAATTACTTCCTGATCAATGGTGGAAGTCTTCAAGTAGAAGCTAGATGATCGTCCGTGAAGCACTGTGCAACAGAATTCTTAGAGATTGGACAGAGATTGGACCACCTGCAATTTAATGTCTGATTTTTGTCTATCTAGTATAGACAAAAATTAATTATACTGACAAATATTAATTATGAAATTAAGTAAAAAAATACTGACTATTCAATATAGAAACACTCATTCAATAAATATTTGATACCTCCTTTATAACAGAGAACAAAGATACTGTCCCTGTCTCCTAACTACTAAATCCAACACAGGAAATTAAAATTACGGAGATACTTGCATACATAATTGAACTTGATTCCTAAATTTAATGAGGAGAGCAGGAAAAAAAATTATTAAGGCACAGGATCTAATCTGGTTTGGGAGTTACAGAAGGCTTCTTTAAAGAAGTGGTGTGTGAACTGACATCCTCATGTTGAATGAGCCAATTGGAAGTGTCTCCAGATTCAGAGTTCCAGTCCAGAGAACCTAACATATGGAAACATGAACTTTTTATCAGTATTCAACCATCTTATAAATGTCCTTTAATAGTGCTTGATTTAGTGATTTGCTATGGACATTAGCTTGATTTAGTGATTTGCTGTTGATGTATCTGCACTATGGAAAGCTGTTCTTTGTTCACAGCCTTATTGATTTGCTTTGGCCTCCCAATTTAACTTGATTGAATATTGCTTGTTATATCTGACTGATATCAGGACCTACTGGTATGTGTTTATAGACATCCAAAGAGCTCAGATTCTGAGTTATACCCACAGAGGCCAGTGAAATATCTTTCATCCTTGGACCTTGGAGCTGAAAGTACTTTGGCTTAAATGTTACCTATAAAACCTAAGAGTGGATGAGAAATAGTTCTAAGGAGTCAGTGAACTCACCCTTCTCCTGGCTGTGTTTCAAACTCTACAGATTACAATCTTTAATCTAAGTTAAAGATGAGCCCTCATACAGCTTCAAAGCATCTGATGGTATGAGAAGAACGCCTCGAGCCCATAAAGTGCTGGTGACAAATAAAACCTGAAGTGATCTATGTCTGTGAAGAGCTGACTGAGCAGGGAATGCCAGGCATTGGCTAGAAGGAAAACTTTTCAGCTACTCAATATTTTGAAATTTTCAAGGTTTCTAAGAGGACACGCAGCATTCACATGGTACACAGGCAGATCTGTACATAGACTGAGTGGATTAGGCGGCTCAGCCTGCTTCCTTTCACAACGCCTGATTCGATGGCTGAGAAATATGAGCATCTTAGAGATATCCATCCTGTTCAACTGAGCTGAGCACTTCCGTTGGTGAGGTATGCCACTGAATTCATAGCGTGAACTAGAGATCGGAAGAGTTAACAAGTACAGCATTGAGCAATAACGTGTGGCATGGCCTGATTTAGGATCGTGTCATCATTAAGTCGATTTTAAAGCATTCCTTAGTGCATTTGTAATTCCGTAGTGTGAGTCCTGCTGAGACTCTAGGGTGGTGGCTTTTGTTTAACATCTGTGGATAGTGCTGCCTCTGAGAGGCCATAAGTATACAGCGATTGTCTGGGTCCTCTTAAAAATAAAGTTAACAAAGCTAGTTTCCAAGCAATAGAGCTGGCTATCGAATTATAATACTAAGACTTGAGCATTTGTTAGCAAAAGCTTTTATCTTTTCCACAACATTTAAATTTCATTTTATAGAGAATTATTTGTTTGGCTTCACAAATACTGCTCTAGAAGAGACAACTTAAGAATAAAATAGACAGTATATTTGGTTTATCTTAAGTAAAATAAATAAAAAGATAAAATGGCAGATAAGAAAATGTGAAGACTTGTTTAGTTTTAGTATAGTACCATATGGTACCATATTTGGTCTCTGAGCAAAGAAAAAATAATGTGTAAATGCCTCAAGATATCTTATACAATCTCAAGATTACACAACAAAATACCCTGAAGTTACAGAAAGAAAATATGATTAAATTATTAAGCTTATCAAGGAATACATTGTAGATAATATATAAGTTCAAGTTATATAAGCATATGAAGCTATATAAATTATTCCCACATTCAATTATTTATCCTATGTTTCAGACACATATTTTTCAGTAAATATTAAGTATATTCTTGAAAAATAATTATAGCTCAATTTGCTGAGTTTACTATGCTTTTGGCATAAACTCTGTACATGTATCACCTTATGTAACATTCCTAACAACTTTATGGAGAGAGTGTTATGATTCTCATTACAGATGAAGAAAATACCTTTTAGAGAAGTATAAAAATATATGTAGTTAGCATAAAGTGTATAATTTGAGTCAAGATATTCTGAATTAAAGCTTATATTTCAATAACAACCAGTACTACTATGAATATAGCAAATAAAGTAACTGAAAAGCAATAAAATCCAATTTTGTACCTCATCTACCTCGTTTATTTTTTAGGTAATTTGTTATTTTTAAAACATAAGTTGTCTATAAATTGAATAATCTCAGATTGTCCAACTATTGTTAAAATCATATTGTCAATTATTAAAGCTGAGTAGGCTGAGAATTTGGGGGTCATGCCTGTGTATACTTTTTGAGGCACGGTATTGCTATGTAAATCAGAATGATCTTGAATTTGCTTACATATCTCAGTCTGTCCTTGAATTTAATCCTCTTGTCTCAGCCTTCCAAGTGCTGGGATTACAGGTATGTGCCGCCTGTAACTAAGGACAATAATTCCTCAGCTTAATTGTTCTATCTGCTAGTTAATATAAGATCTGCAGAAGAAGTGGTAAGCATATGGGTAAATTTTGGGGAAAGGAATCATTAAAATATTTTTTAGAAATTATTAATTATTGAAGGTTAAAGTATTCTGGATGGAAGCATTCTCTTCTCAATATTAATCTTTCCTGAAATGTGCCCATTTTTAAATTCTTCTAGCTTCTAGGAATAACTAATTTGCTTCCAAAAGACAGGTGAAGAGACACCCACAAAAAAGGGAGAAGAAAAGCTCGTAGGCAAAGTCAGCCCCAAAACAAAGTGGAAATTATATCAGTTAATAATGAGTGAAACATTGTAAGTTTTGTGAGTTCTTCATTTCCTGAATAGATTTTTGCTTTCTGTGGAATTGTTTTACAGTTTTGACTTTTTAATAGAATTATATACAAATATTTTTGATTGGAAGAGGACTCATATGAGCCTAATAGCATGAGCATTTGCATTCTTGTGCATAGCCTTGAAGTTTGGTTAGTCATTCACTGATGCCTGAGACTTAAATGAATAAATGAAAAAATTATGGCAAATTGTCCTTTTTTTTCTCCTGTTTTTTCAGAAACTCTTTATTGTGGTAATGAGTGCTATCATGAACTTAAACAAGATAATATTTGCCTGGGTTTTAGTTAGAGAAAAATAATTTTTAATTATATATTGTTTATTTTTCCGCTTCTCTAGAGGATTTCAATCTCAATTTTGAAAGATAATTTCATACTTTTACCTGAATGAAAATGACTGATTCAAAGGCTAGCTTTACACAATGCCCATTATTTGTTAATTTATCATTGCTGTACCCAGTTTAATAGCATAAGATTCAAAGGCAAAAATAAAAGTTCCATACCCTTTTCCAGCTCTCACATATGTTAGTAACTCAGTGTCTACTGTGTGGAAATATTGAGAAAGTTTTAAATCCAAATTCCTATAAATCTTTGATATCTGCTTATTTATTTTCTGTACAAAAGCAGCCTCTTCACGTTTGATGTCCCAGAAGCAAGTGCCTGTTTCTTTTGAGTTTGATTATAGGAAAAGAGATCTCCTCAGAGGGAGCTCAGCTGGGTGTATCCTGCTGTTGCCTTAGTCTCTTTCATGGAAGGAGAGATGTGAGGAAGAAGAACACACCATGGAATTGGTAATTGTTTGTAGTTCTGGCAAAATCCTCAAATGATATTTATTCTGTGACAATCACTTCCAACTGGAGCCTTCAGTTCTGCAGCTGATGAAAGATGGACAACAGGCGAATGCTTGGACTGAACACATTCGAGTCCTTTGAAGTCCAGCCCCCCAGTCTCTGTTATGCAAGTGCTGTTTGTAGACATGTTTTGCTGCTGCTATGTTGGTGCCTAATTAGAACAAACAGGAAAAACAACATTATTTGTTTTCTATTAAGTATTTGAGTAGGGGTCAGGTTGATTATTAAAGTAGAAGGAAAAGGTGCAGAAGTTTAGGATTTGGCCATGTTCCAAGATCTATTGTCTTAATGATCCTGGTATTGTGGTCAGTCTCTTAAAGGTTATAGGACTGGCATTTCTTCACTTTTTATGGAAAAAGAATTAGGTTAATTGTTAAAGGATGTGTTGCTTGAGAACTTTTGCTTAGGGGCAAATTTTGAGTTTATTCCTGGAAATGAACGAAACTGGCAGGAACAAGGTCAGTTTTCTATTATGCCTGATGACCATTTCCAGAAAAGTTTGGTTAGCCAAACCACACGGATTCCTGGGTTCTATTGTAAATGGCCAAAAGGCATGTCCAATAGTGGAAATTGTTATACTTGCTCTTATAATACTACCATCAACAAACTCTTCTTGCAAGGAACAAAATCCTGAGTAGGAGTCTGAAAAGATAAAATCCTATTCAACAAATAGAAAACATTCTCTTCTACAAGCAGATCTAACTGTCCCTATCACATATACTAGAGTAGGGAAAATACTTTTACAAATGACTCTATGGTGGTGATTTAACTTTCTAGCAGTCTATAATGAGTCTCCATTGGATTGCTTTCTTTGCCATGTATCCTAATTTAAATAATTTCCCATTAAGTCAGCAATTTATAGAATCAGTATATTTTAATAAGTCATTAAAATTAGAATGGTAGGATTATTTATTGATTCTGTTAATATTTATTGAGGATATTATAAATGGCAGAAATCAGGTACTATGTATGATTAAAAAGTGAACAAAATGCAAATATTGGGCTGGAGAGATTGCTTGCTTAGGCAAGCACAGGGTCCAGGGTTCGAACCTTGGCACCCCATGCTGTTCCAGCCTTAGATCCCTAGGCATGCTGAGGCAGTGATCAAGTCCACGTGTGACAGCACATCTGTAATCCCAGCACTAGGGAGGCTGAAAACAGGAGAATCACTGAGTCCAACTGTGTAGTGAGATCCTGTGTGCACACGTACACACACACATACACACACACACACACAAAACTAAAATATACAAATATTTCTTCTTGCATGATTTTTTCATTTTTGTGGAGTAAAGGAGTGAGGAAATGTTTAATGCTATACTTAGTATTTAAAAAGAAAAAAGACAGAATAACTCTCAGCCATTCATATAATCAATATATTTTTCTATTGATTTAGATCTGATCATGTTTATACACACATGTTCTCTGTTCTGATTTACTTCTGGCAACACTGAAGATTTTTGACAAAGTTGACAGATTTTACCTAATTTTAGGTCCTACAATAATGTTAACTTGTAAAAGATAGAATTTATGACACTGAGATTATTTGTTTTAAACATACACTAATCAGTTGTAGCACTAACTGGATTCCTTTCCTGGTTCTATGAAATATGGAACTTACTAGATACTTGGGTTTAGTAGATACATGTCAGTTTGTGTTTTTAAAATTTACTCTGCCCCTTTTGAAGGTGCTAACAGGTACTTTGCATCCATTCATATCATGAAATATTCAAACTCAAGAGGAAATGGCTGAGATTAGGAATCTTATTGCAAAGAATTCAGGCATTTTAAACCTATGTCTCTTTCTTTCAACTATGAAAGTCCACACTTGATACAGACAGATTTATATTTCTTTTGATTTATAGCCTTTTATATTTATTATAAACTGCCTCCAATCCTTTTGGATTAATGTTTCCAAATTTTGTAAGCTTCCTCGAATTTTTTATTTGAGATTTTGGAGCAGGTTATTTAACATTTGTGGCATTGAGGACTTCATTAGGAAAACGAAGATCATACTAAATGCTTCAAATAGAGAATACTTAGCTGGGCAATTATTGACATAGGTGGAAGAAACACTGGGAGACTTAATAGTGAACAGAGGAATCTAGGAACTGGTAGCAGTAGGAAGCAGCTACCATTCTAGGTTTATGTTGCCAGAACGTGATGCCCAGCCATCTGGTGTACTCGCTTGACAAAGCTTCAGCTATACATGCTAATAAAATTACTGCATGGGAAGGGAAAGAGGAAAATGTTTTGATTTCTTCCTTCCCCATCACCCCATGCCCAGTCATCTAAGTCTCTTGTCAGTCCTTCTTTTAAGGTCAGACCCTCCTAAAAGACAGCATATACAGGACTGCAAAACCCATCCCTACATGTCCGGATTTGTTGCCTTCACAATGCAATATAACACATTCAGAAATTTCCAGAAGGGTATGCCAGAGGTCGGAATGAATTTCAGAACTTATTTAAACAAAGAAAGCATGCACAGAGCAACCATGATTAAGAAATGGATTTGTAAGCACATAGGATCAATATAAATATTTGAGTGAAGTAATCAATACAAATGATATTTTATTCACAATCACAATATCCTTTAGAGGAAATAAACTAATGATAGGAAGTGTTTTTTAAAAGTTTGTATAAACCTCATTGTCTTCTGTTTTATTCATTTATTTTAAATTGACACATAATATACAATGTGTAATGATCAAATCTTGGTAGAGTGTTTCCCTCTTCTTAATCATTTTTCATTGATTAGTTCTTTAGATGTTCAAATATCTCTGTCTTAGTTTTTATAAAATATATAATAGATTTTTGTAAAGTATGATCATTTAACTCTGTTGAGAGTAAGCTCAATGACAGGCTTCAGAATATAGTCAAATAGAATATGTCTTTGATTAACTATCAACAAACTTATAGTTTCAAATTATGAGTAAAACTTGGAGTTTTATGTATTCACTCTGATACAATTTTTTAAGAAATCCTGTCTTTTTCTGAAAATGTTATAGTGATACTTTTTAAGTTACTCTGAGTACAGAATTTGATAATTTTATAGGTTTTCCAGCTTTATAAAATTAAAGGTTGTATGTACTAATCATTGTAGCCTGTATAATTTATTTTTAGATATAAATTGATGAGATGAACCTAAAAGAGTTAGAAGATATTCTGGAAACTAAAGATGTATATATGAAACATGTATGGGTTTGTTGTTTTCATAAACAATGTATCATATTCAGAAATTTCCAGGAGGGGATGCCTGAAGTTGTAATGATTTTTAAAATTTATTTGAAGAAAAAAATATGTTTTATATTACTGTAGAATGAAAAACCTTACAAAATATTTGTGCTATAGAAAATTTCAGTGAAATTTAAGTGAATCTAACTGAACCTTGAGTGGATTTAATTAAATTTAGTGTGAAATTTTGGCAATCCACTGGACAGTTGTTTCCTTAGATAATGATCTTTCTAAGGGTTGTTGTCTAGACTGGATTCTGAAATCTTTTTCACATACTAGAAGAAGATTTTTACACTCATGCCTTTATAAGTGGACTAAAGAATATACACCTCTTTTCAGAAAATGGTTCTTCTTTATTAGAACCAAACTATTTTCCCTAGGGCTGGGATCTCACTGGTGGAACATTTGAAGATTATCTGCTGCTTGAACAAGGTTGGAGGAATTGTCAACATGATGTGCTTGAATCCAGGAAATTAAACCAAGAACCATGACTAGAAAAATGTTTATAATATCACAAATGTATTTTGAAATAATAGAGCATCATCATTTGTGATTTGACCACTGTTAAATCTCCGTTATCTGGGGTGTTGCTCATTGAACCTCTGCAAAACAGCCACGTTTTGTGGAGGTCCAATTTAGTGATACCAGAGAATCATCTTGAGCCTGAAAGAGAACTGGTGCCTTTCTCAGCTTCCAGTAAAGGAAAAAGCTTCCTCTTTGTCTAAAGCACCCTATTTTCTAAAGTTAGAATATTATAACATATCGTGACATAACTATATATAATATCTATGTTCACTGTTAAAATAATAGATATATTATTATGAACTTCTATAAAGTAATGGCTTCTTTTTCCATATTTAATTATTTTTAGCTCCACCTCAAGGAATGAGTTTCTTAGTGAACTCTTTCTCACTACAAGAGAAACTGATCCAAGATACAAATATTACATAAGCTACTTAAGGGAAATTGCTTTACAGTCCTGTAAGGCACTATTTTTTTTCTATTTTTTTAACCATGTCAAGTTGTACCTTTATTAAATGTAGGGTAGGTGTGGATGGTTCTGTTCTCTGTAAAACAAACTCAAGAATTACGAATTGTATGATATATTTAAGACAGCTGAATAACAGGTTTAATTCATCTTTTCACATCACATTTACATTCTGGATAGTTTCTTACATCCATTTCACTTTTTAAAATTTTTTATTTATTTATTTTTGGAGCTTCAGTTGTTGTTTATTGACACACAGGTGGGCTCTAGAGCAACATGCCTGGAGGTGGTGGGCAGAATGTGCATGAGAAGTGGGATTGCAGAGAACTGTGCCCAGGTTGAGTGGGGAGGCCGAGGTGACTGGGGAGGGAATCTGAGCACCTAGGGTTAGCACCAGTCTGGCACACCGGATCCACTGTCCCATGCCCTCAGCCCCCATGCTGGCCACCGTGGCTGTGTTCTCTGGCATTTGCTTTGTATAGGAACTCAACAGGACACACAAAGAAGGCAACGTTGCTGCCTTCCTGCAGCAAACACTGGGGGCCTCCTTTCTCAAAGTTCTTTGCTGGGGTGGGTTCATGTCCCAGACAGCCATATCTGGGCCATTGTGCTGGTAAGGGCTAATTGTAGAGACATAGTCTTCCCAATGTCCCAGTTTGCTGTGTGGTGCAGATGATGGGCTTCCCCGAGTGGTTGCAGTGCCCAATCATCATCTTCTGGGCCAGGAAGACCTTTTCTGCAGGAATCTCGATGCCGAGGTCACCACGTGCCACCATGATACCATCGCTGGCCTCCAGGATCTCATCAAACTTCTGCACCCCGTCATGGTTCTCGATCTTGCTGATGATCTTGATGTTCTTGCCTTTCTCCCCCAGGATCTGCCTCACTGCATGGACGTCAGCAGCCTTGCGTATGAAGGATGCAAACACCATGCCCACGTCCTGCTCTACCCTGAACTTCAGGTCCTGGATGTCCTTCTTGGACACAGCGGGCAGGTCCATGGTGGCACTGGGCAGGTTCACTCCTTTCTTGCTGCCCAGGGAGCTGCCATTTTACACCTCAGTCACCAGGAAGTCGGGACCTTTCTCATTCACTAGCAGGGAAATGAGGCTGTCGTCCACGTAGCTCTTGCTGCCCATGTCCACCACCCTGCAGATGCTCTTGTAGTCCAGCCACAGCACATTCTCATCACACTTCTCCATGTAGGCGTTGTCCAGCGGGATCTTGAGCGGGACTTCCTTCTTGAGCTCCACTTCAGTAGTGCCACTGCTCTTGATGAGCCTGGTTCACATCTCGGGGCCCTTGGTGTCCCGTGCCACAGCCACTGGCCGGTAGAGAATGGGGTCAGAAGCGAAGCTCTCGGTGGCTGTATGCACGTTCTTGATGGTCCCCATGGTACTCATGAGTTCCGTGAGAGAAGTTCAGCCAGGCCATGTTCATCCCAGACTTAATCATCTCCTTCAGGATCTCCACGGAGTGGAAGGCCGGGCCTATAGTACAGATGATGCCGGTGCTGCGGGCTGTGACCGGAGCCGAGTCGATGTCCAGGCGGCGCATGTGCTCCAGGAAGGTGTCAGCCATGGCTGCGTGCAGCTGCTGGGTCTGGATGAAGGCCATCCTGGCTTCGCTGTGGGACTTCGACATGGCTTGTGAGGTGCTTATGCACTCAGCTGTGGCTGCAGTGCAGGAAGAAGCAGATGAGCCTGCAAGCTCCGGATGCGTTGCTGCTGTCCCCATTTTACTTTTGAGAAACGTGTTTACATATAAGTTTCTAACCATTCCAGGCACTGCAGAGATCCCAGCATGCCTTCAGTTAGAGGGAACAGATAAAGAGCTTAGAACCTGGTTGCAACTGCAAGGAGTGGGTGCAAATTCAATTGAAAAGATTATTTATAACCAAAACCGATTCCTATTGACGTTGTAAGCAAGCTGCTTATCTCTCATGCACTTCATCACTGTTTCAGATTGTTGAAGAGGATTACACTCTTGCTGATATTCTTACCAACATCACTAAGGAAGAACTAAAGCACCATCAACTATGGTAAGAGGCTCAATACAGTTTGTATAACAGACCCTTCTTTGTGTGAATATATGTTAAAGTAGAAAACATAATGCTGGTAAGTTCTCCCCTCTAAATCTGGAGTAAATCTGGAGCTCTCGCTAGATTTAAAGAGAGAATCTTGGGAAAAGGCCAAGGTATGGCCTGAGGTATGAGCACACTACACTCAGCTCTCTTTGGCAACCTGCCATCTTGTTCCCATGTCACTTTAAATAGCCTCACACAGACCTCTAGGTAATTTTGTACACATTTCTAGTGCCATGTCCTATCACTGCAGGGGCACCTTTATATAGGAATGTTTTTGTGAAGTTCTCAATTTAGGGACTGCACTTCTGAGAATAGAAGGTAAATATAAACTCTTACCAGTTATATATTATATTTTTTGCTAGAAACACTCCTAGACAAGTACTTGGGAGTTTCAGTTTGAAATTTGCCTTTTTTTTACAACTCTTTTATTTCCTAGTGGTGATGTCCTCTGTAAAATCTGGCTTGTGATCTTCCATACAGAAGACAGACCTAAGTGTACACAGAGGCTGCGGCCACACCAGAGGACAGAGAGAGAGAGCAAACAGCTGACGTGTGTGGTTAGAGCTCCAGTTTCCACACGCAATGAATTCTTACAAAAGAAAGGTTCATTCAGTTAATTTACAAATTTAAAGTTTTAAAGACTGTTCTTACTGAAAGCTTTTGTCTGTTATTTATAAGCATATTTTGAAGATTTGTATAAGGATGTATAATAGGAATATTCAGTCTTAGTCTCCACACCCTATAGCAGTAGATGGAAAGAAACTCTTTAAAATGAGTATCTCTGTTTTAGGGTATGCCTTATTTACTAACCTAGCACTTAAATATGAGAGGCACATTCAAATGTGCCTTGAATTTATTATCTAACAGGAATGTAACTTAAGATAACTTCATATTTACTTTGAATGCATAAATAAAAAATAATTTAGGCTTTGAAATCTTATTTATAATCACAAACTTTGGAGAGGCAAGTAGTGCAGTCTTCTCCACCCATATGCCCGTGAGGTTGAGGGGTCCTATGGGAGTACAGAAATGATTGCTCAAGACCAGTGATCCCCATCCAAAGAGGTGACAGATTTGGAATAGGCATACAAAGAATAGTTCTTCTGTTTAAACAGAATAAACTATTTTAGGTAATAAAAGATTATACTTTTGTGTGTGTGTGTGTGTATATATATATATATATATATATATATATATATATATATATATTCATGTAAAGCATTTAAGCACTAATGTACAACCTGTGTACAGTTACTCCTTAATATAATTTACATGCTATTTAAAAAGTTTCCAAGACTTACACCAAATTTTTGGGGTATTATTTCTCAGAGTTGAAAACAGTTCCTTACAATTGCTGATGAGTAGCCTACCTGATACATGTGATCTCGTGTTAGCCCTCTGACTTGAATTTGATCCACTGGTAAGCACCACACACTTCAAAAGGTGGGTTGCTACTGTAGATGTGATGGCCTTGTTCTTCCAGAGGTGGCTCAGGATCAGCTGCGGCAAGCTGGGCAGCATCCTTGAATTGTTTTTTTTTTTTTTTTTTATTTTTTTTATTTTATACAAATTTTATTCTTCTTTAAAAATGAACCACCTATAGTGATTTAAAAGTTTAAAGAGGTAAATAATGTGTATAGATGTCAAACACTACAAATTGAATTAATTTCTTCTCATTGGTTAGTCAAAAACAGAAAAACCCTTAGAACTCATATTTAACATTTGAAATTTTTGCCTAAGTAAGGAGCTGAGTCCATGACATGGCAGTGTAGGGTTTTTCTTTCTTTCT
>PVKA01014286.1:8123-41390 GCA_004027165.1 Ctenomys sociabilis
GGGGGGGGGGGGGGGGGGGGGAAGCCTCTGGGAGCCGAAGCACTTGAGGAAGGTCTGAGAAGCGGTGGGGCAGGAGGAGCCCCGCGGCGGCAAGCCCTTGGCTCCAAAGCCCCAGCCGCCCTCAGAGCTTCCCCAACATGAGCCCAGCTTTCTTTCACTCTTTCATCCCAGCCCCAGAACAGAAATCGCTGCTCGTGGGGAGCAAAGGCTGCAGCTATCCCGACACACAGAATGCGCCAGCCGTCTCCATTTACTCGAACTTCCCTGGAATACTGGTCGCCTCCTATGCCCAGTTCTGCTCCTCCAATCTGTGCAACAGGGCCCACGACACCAACGTCCTGCTGAACTCCCTCTCCAGGCCAGGTATATGGGAGGAGAAACACAGTCACGTGGGGCTCAAGCAGTTGTTTTCAGCTGCGAATAGAGATAAACACCCAACCTTCTGTCTCCCAGCTGCCCCTGTCCTGGGACAACTGCAGTGCCCCGTCTGTGTGCAGTTTGGGGGATCCTGCAAGCATGATTCCACCGAAATCACCTGCCTTAATGATACGACTCACTGCTACGAAGGACATATTGATACCCGTGGAGGTGAGTGGATCCCAGGGACGAAGGGGATGGAATCCACGACCATATCATGGGAGAGGAATGTGTCTGGTGACCTGAACATGTCAGTAAGGAAGAAAAGCTAGTGTCTTTGCTTCCACATCTGAGGAAGGAGAGGCTGGAGTTAGACTCCTGGGTCTGAAGAAGAGGTTAAGGGCCTGGGCTCTTGGGTGTGAAAGAGGTCAGATAGGTATTTGGCCTCCTAGGTCTGAGGCAGGAGAAGCTAGAGGACAGGAATTCTGTATCTGCTGAAGGGAGTTCTGGGGCCTGGACCTGTGGGTCTGAAAGAGGAGAGGCAGGAGCTTTAATTCCTGACTCTGAGGGATGAAGGGCTGCGGCCTGGGCTTCCGGGTGTGGGATGAGGTCTGGATCCATGGCTCTGAGGGAGAATGGGTTTGAGATCTGAATCCCTAGGTCTGAGGGAGAAAGGGTTGGGCCCTAGACTCTTCTATCTGAAGGAAGACAGGCTCAAGGCTGTGTCTGAGAAAAGAGAGACTGTAGCCTGGATCTGTGATCCTCAAAGAAAGTGAATGGAAGCCAGATACCTGGCTTTCAGGGGAGAGGGACTAGTGACTGGAAGTATGGGTTGAGGTAGGAGGGCGGAGGCCTGAACACCTGGTCCTGAAGGAAGAGAGGCTAGGTTATGGATCCCTGGTCCATGCCTTCGGTGTGAGCTAAGAGGTGCCATCCTGGACTTCTAGGTCTGAAGGAGTAATACTGGAGTCTGGACTCCTGGGTCTGAGGAAGAAAGGGATAGGGATTGACCCCAGTTCTGAAAGAAGGTTGGGAGCGTGGGCCCCTGGGGCTCAAGTGCAAGGGGCTGGCACCAGGACTCCTGCTCTTAGGCAGAAGAGTTCGTGCTGGGACTCCTAGTTGAGAGGAGGAAGAAGCCAGGGCCTAGAACCCTGAATCTGAGGGATCAGGTTCAAGGCCCTGTGCTCTTGGTTTGAGAGAGGAAAAGCTGGGGCTTGGACTTCTGTGTCTCAGGTAGGAGGACTAGGGGCTGGAGGCCTGAGTCTGAGGATTTAGGTGTCTTCCATGACTGTCTTCACCATTTAGGTGGGATCTCTGCCACATTCAGCGTTCAAGGCTGCATGCCTGAGAGTTCCAGATCCTTGTTGAAAAAAGTCCAGAAAATTGGGATCTTCTCTGTGAAAGAACACATTGGGAAGATGAAAGACACTGTTGTAATAGTACATAGTGGTGCCCATGGCCCCAACCTGGCCTGGGTAGTGTGCCTGGGGCCATCTGTAGCTCTCTGGTGTGGAGGCTTTCTCCTCTCTGTCAAATCCATGTTTTCCATGGTCTTTAGCCCCTGCTGACCACATAAACACTGTAACCTTGAACCTTATGGACTGGACACCAAATTATTTTCCCACCCATGAATTATCATGTCTCCACACATACTCTGTCACCTGATAATAACATATAGGAAAGCTTGAGAGCAGCTGAACTTGTCTCTATGGGAAAAGGAGACATTCAAGTACTGGTAATAAAGACCTTGTCCTTTCTCCTAATACTCAGATTTCTGTACATAAGGGGAAGGTGAGACATGACGTAGCAAAGGAGTTCAAGGAGAGCATCTCCATCCAAGGCCTGCTCCTCGATGGCTGGTCAAGAGCAAAAGGGTTACCACAGTGTCCCAGGGCTGTTACTGTCGGGCCTTTGCTGCCATCATAGGCCTGAAGAGGTGAACAGAAGGAGCCAGTGCTGAGCAAGAGGATGCTTTAGAAATGCATGCCTCACGGAACTTCTGATCTCTGGCTCAACAATGTATCCAGCTTGTGACACTACAGGGAGGAAGCTATGGAATGAATATTCCAATGTCATTCAATGTCCTCCTTCTGGTCTCTTCCTGGGGCTCCGTATTGGCTGACCCCAGCTGGAAGATACAAAGCATCTAGCGGCAGTAGTCCCCATAGGGCAGCCGAACACAGCCCAGGGAAGGGGAATGATGAGAGCAGAGTGTCTGCAGAAGGAGCCAGCTGACGATTGTCAGCCACAGCTCACGCCTTCCCCCTCCGCATCCCCCCTTTTCCTCTGTCCAGACAGAAGTCAGTGTCCTTAATACAGAAGCCACGTACATCCAATGAGGTATTAGGACAATTATCATAACTTGTGTGAAAGTGACTGTGAAGTCACCTTCGTGTGATAGACCACCAGTGGTCATCAGGAGGGGAAGATGGGAAGGAGAAAACTTAAAACATCTGCTAAAGTGCTGGTTTTATAAGTAGCTGCCATGAGAGAAATCCTTCTGATGCCCTTTCCATGTTCCCTGGTCACCTGCCAGTGTGGAGAGTTGAGGTATGAACCAAATCTTTCATTCACATGCAGAGTGAATATTGAACAATCTTGCCTTTATTGATTTTTCTAGTGTGTGAGGACTGAGTCAAGGAAATATTCCCAAAAAATTGCCTATCTTCCAAACATAACCTCCTTGACACATCAATCTGACCTCCTTTTCTTCATCAGTTTCAGTCACCCTAATCAATACAGAAGCCCTCATCTCGGTTGGTTGTTTCACAGATGAGAAGCACAAAATAACTCAAGAGACACACAAAGATGTCTATTGATTACAACTCTGAGAGGATTCTTCATCCAAACAAACACAGGGCCTGGTGTGGTGGTGCACACCTATAATCCCAGCACTTGGGAGGCTGAGGCAGGAGGATTGCTGAAAGTTCAAGACTGGCCTGGGCTACATAGTTCAAGACCACAAGACGAGACTGCATTATAAAGTGAGAACCTGTCTAAAAAAAAAAAAAAAAACAAGGCTCAGTGTTCAGTGTTCTAAGCATCTGCCTGGCAAGTACAAGGTCCTGAGTTCAATCCCCAGTACTGCACCAGGGCTGAGAGCACTGTGCCAGCCCCAAAATGTGGCATGGATGGCACATACCTGTAACCCCAGTGCTAGGGAGGCTGAGACAGGTGGATCATTATGAGTCTGAGCTGCCCAGTGAGACTCTGTATCCAAAACAAAATAAATAAACAAAACAAGCCCAGGGCCACAGGGACTATACGCAAACACAGGCAGGGACTCACTGTAACCCGGGTAGGAACAGGATGAGAATGAGGAAAACATAGGTGGCTGGGTGGGGTGGAGAGCCTCTCCCTCTCCTCAGGAGGAGGAGAACTGCCCAAGAATGGCAGAGTGTATTTGTACCCTGGAGAAGTGGATGTCAGCTTTAGCCTCCCCGCCCAGCAGTCAGCTAACAAGCCGCCATGGCCTGTTACACGCCTCGAGGACTCCCGCGTTCCTGGGCTGGCTTTGGCCTGCACACGTGGCTTCAGCCGCTCCCAACAAATATCTTTCCACAGGTTGTCAAGTGTAATAGTGGGAAGAATACATCTTTTATCCTCCTCTAGTAACCTAATGGCATAGAAGACCTTCCTCAAAATAAAAAATAAAATTATGTATATAAAGGGCTTGGCATGTAGCTCAAAGTGCCCCCTTTTCCAAAGAACGGCAGGTAGAGGGAAAAGCCTAGCTAGAGATTCACAAGAAAAACCCTTCCTCCTGCAGCGTCCCTCTAGCACCTTCTACTGGCAACTTCTAACTATGCCTAAAAGAGGCTAGGAAATATTCACAAGCTCCAGCTCCAGTACCACAAGCAGAACAATGAAAAGGTAAGATGCAAAAAACAAAGATAATTTTCCCAGAATGTGTTTCCACACATGCAGCAGGATTCACTCCAGTGCTGACTGCTGAGGTCCTGTGATGGGTCCTGCTCCTACTAGAACAGGCCTGTGTTTCTCTGTGTGGAATCTCTGGTGGGTGTGGAGGAAAGCAAGCCTCTCTTGTGAGAAGTCTGCCCCTGGTGCTATCTCTGGAAGTTCTGTGCAGAGAAGTGTTGGTTTTCTCACACAGGAGGGGAGGTCGTCTTCACAGGTGGTCACTGTACAGGGAGATTGGTCGGCCCCTGTTCTGTGTCTGAGGACCACACTCTTCTTCTCCAGTGCCGTGAGCTTAGTAAAACCTGGTAGAGTTAAACACTGTTAGATAAACAGGCACAAGATAATTTGAGGGAAGTTATTTCCACAATGATTGTTGAATGGGGCACTTTCAAACCAGAAGTTGTTTGGGGACTATACAAAAGGGGACCCATAGGGAAAGTTGTTACAGTTTATACACTCTCCGAGCCAAGGTACTCCAGAGCAAGGCTTCTGTAAGGTGAGTGGATTACAGGAGCACTGCAGCTGGCTTGGTAATAAGAGTGGAGGAGGTCTGCTAGGGAGGGGCAGGCCACTGCGGGTACGTCTTGGTAGGGCATCTCTCTGTCTGTCTCTCTGTCTCTGTCACTGTCTGTCTCTGTGGCTGTCTGTCTCTGACTCTGTCTCTGTCTCTGTCTCTCTCTGTCTCTCTCTGTCTCTCTCTGTCTCTCTCTCTCTCTCTCTCTCTCTCTCTCTCTCTCTCTCTCTCTCTCTCTCTCTCTCTCTCTTTCCTGTCTGCCAGGAGGTGAAAGCATCTCTCCTCACTCAAGCCCTCTCCACCATGCAAGGACCGAAACTTCCAAAATGTGAGCCACAGTAAACCCCTCCTCTAAGTATTGGGTGTCAGGTATTTCATCCTGGTGAGTAGGAAAGTGACTAAGACAAAAGATTTTATAAGACAGAAACAGGAGAGCAAATGCAACAGTTAATTAGCTACAGACATGCAGTTGCCTTATTTATTCTATGCCACCGAAAAGTCTGTGGTGGTAAGACTGTTGGACACTTCTGGTTGGTTGATCTTAAGTGTTATTTTTCTTTCACATAGGCATTTACACCATGACATAGGTCAAATTTACATTCATTTATATGGCCCAGGGGCCACAGCTACTGCAGCTCTCAACCCCTCACACTCTCCCTTCCCTTTCCCACTGCTCTCCACTCAACCATCCAAGTGAAGCTTTTTCTTTCTTTCTCTCTCTCTCTCTCTCTCTCTCTCTCTCTCTCTTTTTCTGGCAGCACCAGGGATTGAACTCAGGACTTTGCACTTGCCAGACCAGCACTTATGCCACTGAGCTACATCTCCAACCTCCAAGGGCAGTTTTAAGGATATCAGTCATGTCACTCACAGTGCTCTCTAAGACCCTCTTCCTATCTCACTCGTGGCAACGTTGGAATCTTTCTATGATCGGAAGGCCCTGCAGACGTGGGCTTCCGCCTGTCTCTCTGTTAGCATATGCCATCATGGCCCCTGAGCCCTGCCCGCCCTCTCAACGCCAGGTTCACTGGCTTTTTTGTGGAATGCACAAGGACAATGAGAGTTGTCGTCATCTCACTCCAGCAGCTTTTGTGCTCGATGCTCCTCTCCCTGAAATGCTGTTTGTGCTTTTATTCATCCCTCTGCGTAAATATTTCCTCCACATCCCCTCACCACCCACCTGATGCCACCCATCCCGTCACCCTCTGTCTCTTGGCCTTCCCCTTCTCAGAGGGTTATGTCAGCCATTTGGGCTGTGGTAACAAAATAGGTTAGGTGGTTTAAAAAGAAATTAGTCACAGTTTGACTGCAGATCATGCTCAGACATGGGCTCATTCTGTAGAGACAGTGTGATCTCTGTGTCCTCACATCAGGAGAGAGGAACAACAGTCCCCTATCCTGTGTCTTATAAGAGCACTGTCCCATTTCAGAGATCCTAGCCCTCATGACTTAATCACCTCCTAAAATCTCTACCTCTTAATATTACTGCATTGAAGATAGGTATCAAGATACGAATTTGAGGCACTTCCAGGAAAATGGCGGAGTGGTAGGAAACAACAACTCAGCCTCTCCAAGATTTGAAGTGTAGACACTGACAAATAGCAATTTGGGGAAGGAAACAAAACAAAAAGAAATAGATCCCCAGGAACCAGGAAAGATATAACAGGAAAATTAAAACCTGTAGATGAATTGAAGAAACACAACACAACACAGAGAAGAGAAGTGACAGCCTGCACTTTCTCCCCAGCTCCCAGCTTGTGGCTTATGGGAAAGGGAGATCTAATCTACAAAGTCAAAGGAATGCAGATGATTCCAGAGAGCTTCAAGGAGAAATGCTGTGGTGGAATGGACCAGTGGGTGCTGAGGGCTACAGGAGCCACAGCCAGTGAGTGACTCCAGGCCAACTGTCTGCCATATTCCCTTGAAGAAAGTGCTTGGACAGACGCGATTCTGGGAAAACACTGATTGTTTGAACCCAGAACACAAAACAGCCATAGGAAGGCTTCACTTCAGGGATCCTACAGTGACTGAGTGGGAGTCAGCCATGGTAATAAGCTGGAGTCAGACTAGACCCCTGACAGGTTTTAATATAAGACACACTCAGCCAACACATAGCCAGAGGCCAGGCTCAGCCTAAATTGCTCTGGGCTTGAAAGTCAGGGCTCTAATGCCTCCACCCTAATCCCCCAGCTTCATTTTTTTTCTTTCTTTTTTGGTGGCTAGGACCATATGCAGCATGACTCTGGGGATCTGACTGCCTTCTTAATCCGCCAGCATGAGCGGGGATGCATCTTGGCTTACACACTGTCCCCAAAATTGTAGATACCAGAAGAAAGTCATGCATGCAAAGAATCACAGAAATTTCTTTCTGTTCTGTTTTTTTTTTTTTTTTTGCCTTTTGTTCTTTCTCAGTGTGTTTGTTAATCTTTTAATAGTCAATGCTATAAAATTACTATTGAATTCTTTTCTATCAGTCATGAAACAATAGCTGTCACATTTAGCACATATTAACTATAAGGCAATACGTGGGTTGTCTTAATGTTTACACCATTATTGTGGGTTTCTTCTCTGGGGTTAGATGTGGGACACAACTGGTCCTTCTGGTATGTTAATATCCATTTTGTCTTCAACTATACAGCTGTAGCTGATTTGGTTCATAGGACCATGGTTGGATAATTGTTGAGATTTCTCTGCAAACCACCATTTAGGTTACCTTTCTGACACTAACCATGTCGCAGTACATTCCAAGCAAACTCAGTACTAGGCTGATTGTGCTGCGTCCTTCACTCCCTAAATGAACCAAGATGGATCCGTCTTGGGGCTGCGGCAAAGGACTATGGTTAGGCATGCCCAAAGCGCATCACTGAAAAGTGCCTGAAGAGGTTTCCTTGCCAGTAACACACTTTACACTGTATGCATCTGCAAGCCTCAGCTCAAAACCAAACCAACCAGCCAACCAACAAAATGCCTCCTAAAATTCTCAACTCCCCCAAAGCCTGACCAGGGGGTTCTTGGGAGTGGGGGCAGGTGGAGTAGCATAAACTACATACCCATATTATTTCAAAGGGTAACAGAGGAGCTCGGATAACATCAAAGAAGTACTCAGTGGGATCACAGAAGATACAGTTAAATAGATAATAGAAGTAATAAACAAAATGATCCAAGAGCTTTTAGAAGACACTAATAAAAGTAAACAAAATGAGACAAACTAAGGAGGATCAGTTTAGCAAAGACTTAGAGTCTAAAAAGCTTTCAATCAGAAATCCAGAAGATTAAAAATTTTATTGCAAGTATGGGCAGCAGAAACAACCAACGTGAGGACAGAATTTCAGAACTAGAAAACAATGATGCCTTCAAAAATCAACTGCTGAGGCCAAGGAGATAGCTTGGCAGTCTAAGCACCTGCCTGGCTAGTGCGAGGACCCAGGTTTAATCCCTGGTACCCGTGCCATGCAGGCCCTGCACCATGCTGGCCACTGAAACCGGGTGTGGTGGTACACAACTATAATCCTAGTACTGGGGAGGCTGAGACAGGAGGATCACTAGGAGTCTGAGCTGTGTAGTGAGACCCTGTGCCGAATAAATAAGTAAATAAAATCTTTTTTAAAAAATCAGCCACTGAAAGATAGCTTGAAAGCAACAAGACAGCCTGAAAAAAAAAAAAATCCAAAAGCTGCTACATGACACAAAGAAGACTAATCTAAAAGTAATTGGAATAAAGAGAATCACATAGAGCCCAAAAAAACTACAACCAAAAGAAAAACCTCTCTCTGCCACATTAGCCTTAAAGTACCAGAAGTCCATCACAGGCACAGAAATCTTAAAGGATGTCAAAGAAAAGAAATCAAGCATGAATAAAGGTAAACCCACTAGAATTACATAAGCCTTCTCAAAACAATTCTTTAAAACCAGGAGGAGTCCGGGCGCGGTGGCGCGCACCTGTAATCCCAGCACTAGGGAGGCAGAAAGCAGGAGGATCACTGTGAATGTGGGCTGCATAGTGAGACCCTGTGTACAAAAAAAAAAAAAAAAAACTTTAGCTGGGCATGATGGTGCATGCTTGTAAATCCCAGCACTTGGGAGGCTGAGGCAGGAGGATTGTTGTGAGTTCAAGATCAGTCTGAGCTACAAAGTGAGCTTAAGGCCAGTCTGAACTGCATAGTGAGACCCTGTCTCAAAAAGACAAAAAATAAATAAATAAATAAAAATAAATAAATAAAACCAGGAGGGCTTGGAGTGAAGTGGAGGTCCTGACTTCCAGCCCCAACTTATGCTCATGCAAAACTTGGCAGAAAAGTAAGTTATTTCCACAGCGAGGAGAACCTCAAGAAATTCATGGCCACCAAACCAGCATTAAAAAAACTTCTGAAGGACACCCTAGAAGGAGACAACGAAGCCAGATGCTGTGGCTTGCATGTAGGTGTTCCTCCACAGCTTCATGTGAGGTCTGGCTTTTGGATCATCTTTTTTACAGATTAAAAGTCAGAGGATGCAAAATAATATTCCATGCAACAAGGACCCAGAAAAAAGGAGTAGTTAATTTAAGACAAGGTGGACTTCAAGCCAAAACTCATCTAAAGAGACGAAGAATGTCATTAATATTGATTAAAGGAACAATTCAACAGGAAGAGATAGCAATTATACACACAAATGATGGGACACCCAGATTCATAAAAAAACAGGGATGTATGTGGAAAAATTGGAGAAACATCAATATGATTGTAATTGGGGGGACCTCAATACCCTCCTATCACAAATAGGTCAACTAGGCAAAAAATAATCAACAAGTGAATATGATTTGAACCAAACCTTCAAATAAATGAATTTAAGACATATCTACAGAGTATTCCATCCAATAATAATAGAATAAGCATGCTTCTCACCAGCACATGGGACTTTCTCCAAAATAGACCACATACTAGCCAGTAAGGCATGCTTAAATAAATGCAAAATACTCAAAATTATCCCGTGCATATTATCAGATCATAATGAAATGAAACTAGAAGTCAATATCAAAAGAAACCACAGAAACTAGGCAAACATATGGACATTAAACAATACCCTCTTAGCAATCAATGGATCACAGATGAAATTAAGAAAGAAATTATGTCCTATTGTCAGTTTGCATTCTTTTCATAAGGCACACAGCAGGCCCTATTTATGGCTGAAAAGCCCCTGTAGCCTGTACCTCAATCCACCTGTTTCATCATTATGGTAAAAATGAAAACAATCTGAAATGTATTAAAACTAAGTCATATCAAGTCTAGAAAGCCATTGTCCAATAGATTAGCTGTAAAACAACCAACTCTACTGAATTAAATGCCAAAAGAACTAAATATATGCGCCTACCCCTAAAAACTGACCATATTACCCACTATGAAAGTAAGGCTCAGCAATATCTCTGCCTACATATAACCCATATTCAATGTTATAAAATAAAATGTTAGGCCAGGAGCTTTCACAACATTTATAAAATTTTAGTCTAGTTTAACAATATCTGATTTTATAGACACCAGCCCACGGTGAACATGTTTACTGAGTGAAAGTTATTCAGACATCTAAGTCCTCGTTTTCTGTGGACTAAGCAACAAGGTAACTACACAGGGGCTGGGATACAGCTCAGTGGCATAAGCACCTGCCTGGCAAGTGCAAAGTCCTGAGTTCGATCCCTGGTACCACCAAAAAAAAAAAAAAATGTAACTACACAAAACACTATGGATAATGAACTTCACTTGCTCAAAGTTTTCATACAGGATATCATCAAACTATACCTGCTAATATTTAATAGAGTACAGTTGTGACTATAGTTCTTACATAATTTAATTATAAGTCCCTTACTGAGATAACATTTTGATAGTTTCAATGAAATTTTAAAAAAATATAGGGAGAAATAAAAATTGAACAGGAAGAGATTGTTCTAAAAAGAAAAACAAGTCAAATGTTGAGGTGGAAAGGTTGAAATTTACACAACTCAAAGGAAAAAATCAAGTGTAGATTTCACAAATCAAAAGTTTAAAAACTCAGTGCAACACAAATCCTCTTTAAAAGCTGAGCTAAAACTAGCTGTAAAGAACGATAAACTTGAAGCATTTATATTTCAGTGGATGCTCCTCGAAGACAGACTCATAAACCAGACCCACATGTGTAAATATTATATAGTCTCCTTAGTTTAAGAAC
Source organism: Ctenomys sociabilis (assembly GCA_004027165.1). Taxonomy (NCBI): domain Eukaryota; kingdom Metazoa; phylum Chordata; class Mammalia; order Rodentia; family Ctenomyidae; genus Ctenomys; species Ctenomys sociabilis. Next base: position 19,090 of record PVKA01014286.1, read on the forward strand.
TCAAAAGAAAAAATACAAATAGAAAGGTATAACACAATTAAAAGGAAAGTGAGAACTTGAGGACTGGACAATGAGGAGAGGGAAGGGAGAAAAGCTGGGAAACGTGACAGGGGCAAAGGCATACATTTAGATGCACAAGGTGGGTAAGGCAATGATCCTGAGAAACAGCAGCAGGTTTTTGAAACTGGTAGTTAATTGCTAGGATTCTCACCCTCATTAACTATACACGCTAATACCTGTGAACCAAGCAACTGCACTGAAGATAGCAATGTGTAATAGAAGGGTCGCGCTTGGAGTGCCTGTCAGTACTGCTTGTCATGACATGCCAATTGTTGCCATACTGTCTCTCAAGTAAATGTTTGTTTGTTTAAAAAGGGTAATAAATGGAAAAAAAGACACAAGAAAAAAAATGTCATAGGACTGTCCTGCTACAATGCTGTATATGGTTAGATTTCTAAATTCCTGTGTAAAAATATGTAATTATTTATTCATATTTTTAAAATATTTTCCATTTTTTTAATTTTTTTCTCCATATTCTGTAGGGACTTAAAATTTAACATACCAATACTTGATGGAAAATACCTGTTCTATGTTATGCTTAAGATGTTTGATATTCAGAGAGTGAGGTTAAACCCAACTGCATATACACTAGGTGGTGGGTACAAAGCAATCCTCCTTTAAAAAGCTGATAAGCTTCTCTTCTGGAGGGTTAACAACCTAAGTTTGCAGACCAAATTTAGAGAAATAGAAAGGCTGTGAGGACAGCCAACATTTTGGCCCTAGCCTTTCAAGGTCAGGACATAGGAGAATGTATACTGTAACATCGTGTAACTCAGTTGTGTCCCAAATTTTCTGATCAAGGAGATTATGGGGCCACAGAGCAACATGATCAATGATGTAGAGTGTGCCTATGGAGAGTCACAGGGAGAGGAAACATTCTCTCAGGCTTTCACAGAGAGCAAATCGGTCAACCAGTGGCTGTGACTCATCCACATGGCTGACACTGACAAAGGATCTGCAAACTGCACTGCAGGGTTACAGGATAAACCCTGAGGGGACTTGACTGACCTTATCAGATACAAAAGTTACATTTCTTGTTATATAGGTCTTGCTTTATCTTGGTCTTAGCCATCCAGCAGAAAAGTATAAAAACTAGGCAAATCATATTAATATGCTGAGCTGTGAAAGGCTCAAGTCGACAACTTCTGACACTGCCAATCCTGCAGATAACCCACTACTATTGTGGACTCCTGGTCTGTGTTGGACTGTTTGGTTGAATTCACACACCTACAGTATTTAGATGGCAATGGAACACGCATCTCTGACAGGACTAAACTAAAAAAGGGGATACAAAGGGAGGACCATTTTGTATTTGTATATACAGAACAGTTAGGATAGATATACAGCTGCTTTCACTTAATTCAATGAGAAGAAAAATTTGTACTAATAGTGCTTGGACAGGATGTCATGTTTGTATCTTGTACTATGGATAACCACTAAGAAGATAACAATGTACAATATATTAATTGAAACTGTCCTATTAATCGGTTTTGAAAAACAAATTAGTATGCTTATAAAATTGTTACTTTGGGCCTCATACAGTACCCTAGTCTTTGATCACAACAGTTAGATGAGTGGAATTACTTGATTTTTATTTTACTCTAGGTGGTGAGCACAAAGCAATCCTTCTTTAAAAAGCTGATAATTAAGTTCACTCAGAACATTTCTTACAATGCACATTTTTTAAAAAAAGTTGTTCCGGCTGGCTAAACAGCTCAACGGATTAAAGCGCCTGCAAGCAGATACAGGGATTGGGGGTTGCCCTGGAGCCCCGCCCCCAAGCCGCGCTGAGACGACCGTTGAAACTGGACGTTGTGGCGCGCACCTGTAATCCCAGCACTTGGGAGGCTGTAAACAGGAGAATCACTAGGAGTCCAATCTAGTAGTGAGACCCTAAACACCCTGTAGGCCCTTTCCTAAAATACAAAAAAAAAAAAAAAAAAAAAAAAAAAAAAAAAAAAAAAAAAAAAAAAAAAAAAAAAAAAAAAAAAAAAAAAAGAAGAAGAAAAGTATTCATCTTACAATTGTTCTGCAATCCCAATGTACAACAGCTTGGAAAGCAGCGTTTAGAAAACAAAAGCCAGTGTAAAAAGACAGAGTATAATAACTACAATGGTAGAGGCTTTTATGGCTCAGATTCTATAGTTTTCTTACTGTACCAACAATGTCAGAAATCTGCTCCTTCCGCTGGTTCCACTGCTCTGGATTTAAAGAAATCCCTTTTCTTCCTGGTTTCATTTCACCTTCTGGATCCATCCGATATTCTCTAACATCACTTAGAACTCTCCCTTTAAAGTTGAACACTGACAAATCTCCTTTTCCCATCTGAAACATGTTACCATCTCTGCTGCTGCTGCTGCTCTGTTTAGAAGATGACAGAAGTGTCACCAGTCTTCTGCTTCTTTACAGGCTTTTCTGGAACAACTTACGTTTTCCTCTTTACCTTTCTGTCAACTTCACTGTCAGAATCTCTGCCTGAAGAGCTTGGAGGAACAAGTTCCCTCTGATTTAGGAATTGCTCCGCGGCTGCAGTCCACAGCCTCCTGCTCTCTGGGGACAGACCAGTTGCCTATGGTGAAATGATAATGTTACTACGCCATACTGAAACCTATGGGACACAGTGAAAGCCATCCTAAAAGCAAAGTTTGTAGACGTGAATTCTCACATCAGAGCAATCTCACATAACACAATTATGCACATGAGGTTCTAGAAAAACAAGAATAATCCAAAACCAAGGCTAGCACAAGAAAGGAAGTTACAGGGATCAGAGCAAAAATTAATGAAATTGAAACTAAAACAATACAAAGAATAAGTGAATTGAAGAGCTGGCTCTTTGAAAGATTAGGCAAAATAGATAAAACTTTAGCCAATCTTACCAAAAACAAAGGAGGAAAAAGCTATGTGGTTAGATATTTAAAAAGGCAAAATCAAAGTGGATTATGCCAAAATCCAGGCAGTTATTTATAACTGCTTTTAGAAACTATGCTCTAATAAAGTGGAACTCACTGGACAGATTCCTAGATACATATGAACTAACTACCAAAGGTATGAAAATACTGAATACCCAGTCAATGAAACTTAGCAATTTGTTTTTAAAAAGCCCATCAATTAGGAAAAGCTGAGATCCCAATGAATTCACTGCCAAATTCTACAAGAGTTTCAGAGAAGATTTAATATCAGCACTCTTCAAACTCTTTAATAAAAAAATTGGAAGGGAATCAGTGCTCTCAAAGTCGTTCTTGGAAACAGGTGTTAACCCACATCCCAAAGCCAAAACAGGACCCAACCAAAGAAGAAAACTACAGGCAAATCTCTTTAATAAATACAGATGTGAAAATCCTCAATAAGATAATGGCAAACATAATACAGTAATCAGTAAGATCATACCTCATGCCTAAGAAGGATTCACTCCAGAGATACAAGGATGGTGCAACATACCCAAATCAATAAATTTAATATACCATATAAACAAAAGTAAGGGCAAAAAAATCACACAATCATTTCAATAAATGCAGAAAAAATTCTGACAAAAATCCATATCCATTCATGATAAAGATCATAGGCACAGAAGGTCTTTATCTCAATCTGATAAAAGTTATCTACGACAAACCAATGGCCAACATCCTCTAAACGGAAAGAAGCTGAATGCTTTTCCTCTAAAATCAGAACAAGTCAAGAATATCCACTACTAGACATTACGTAGTACAATAGGAAGCTCCTGACAAATGCAGAAGACAAGCGAGGAGGCACGTATGACCTGCCCAACGGGAAAGGAAAGCAAAGCACGTGTGCTGTCAGTGTCTGCAGGAGCTCATATTGAAGATTTTTCATCCGGAGGCTATAATGCGGGGGTCTTGCATGTTCCCCTGCCATAGAGATACTGATCAGCAGACCGGGAGAGAGAAGCAGCCAACAAGGTAAAGTCAGAGTGAGCACATTAGTTAGGAGTTCAGCATCTGACTCAAATGGGTTGAAAAGATAGCTTAGCGGCGCAGGGACCAGGGTTCAATCCCAGGTGTCCCATGCTGGCCCCACCCATGGGGCATGCTGAGGCAGCAATTGAGACATGAGTATGGTGGCATGCACCTGTAATCCCAGACATTGGGAAGCTGAAAACAAGAGGATCACTATGAGCGCAAATCTACATAGTGAGATCTCATAGACCCTGTATTAAATACTTAAAAAATAAATCAAATGAGTTAAGGTTTAGTCCTGGCTTTTGACCATCACCACCTCACTGAGCCTCATTCACCAATAGTCTCTACAAATATATGTTTAATGAGTCCCTTCTACCAGCCAGCTATGCTGTAGATGCGGGGAAAGAAAGAAAGAAAACAGAAATCTGCCACCATGGAGCTCATGTTCTTGTTGGGCAAGACACCAAAATACAAAATACACATACCTGCAGTAAGCTGGATGTGAAAAATCCTGCAGGAAATTTTAAAGTTTGGGGGTCTTACTTGAAGCAAAACGAGAATCCATTGGAAGGTTTTCAATGGACAAGTGACATGATCTGGCTTATGGGTGTGGATGGCACTGCAAGTTCAGCTTAAAGCTCTGGCATTCACTAGCACAACCTATGGTTGGTTAGTTCACATCAATGCCCGCTGGGGTATGGAGAAATAGAGCAAGGGCAGGGCACATCACCATAATGCAAGGGAACAGTTTTCACGTCATAAATGTTAATGAAAAGATGTTCCTGATTTATGTTAGTTATTGGACTTTTTTGAAGCAAGTCTTCCAAGACTTTTTTAACCATTGTGCTACACTAACCTTCCTGTTTTCTAGATGAGGACACTGATGCTTAGAAATGAAGAGATCATTCACTGGAAAAGAAAAACTGGGATGACGAAAAGGACAAAAGAAAGAAGGGGAAAAGATGTATTTAGGTATATAGGCAGAATAGTGTGGGTAATTGTACAGTCGATTTTGATTTATTTTATTTTTAATGTGCTTGGTACAGGGCCTCACTATGCAGTTCAGACTCGGTGATCCTCCTATCTCCAGCTTCCACACTGCTGGGATTATAGGCATGCACCTCCGCACCAGGTCTTGGTGGCCAACGCAGCGTGCCTGGAGTCAGGGCCTGCTTGGCATGTAGTGCTGGGAATTCAGTGCTGTTCCCTGTGCTTGCCTAAGCAGGTGCTTAGTCCACTGAGCTATCTAGATACTGCTGGAGGGGTTGTTCGTTTTTTGTATTTTTAGGGAAGGGTCTACAGGGTGTTCAGGGTCTCACTATTAGATTGGACTCATAGTGATCCACCTGTTTGCAGCCTCCCAAGAGCTGGGGTTACAGGTGTGCAGCACGACAGCCAGCCGCAACTGCCATCTCAGTGCACCGCTGGAGTGGGGCTGGCACAGTAGGCCAGGGGATCAAACCCGGGGATCAAACCCCTGGCCCCTGTGCCTGCTTGCAGGCATTTTAATCTGCAGAGCTATTTGGCCATCCTCTGCTGGTCTTTTAAAAGGAGCAGTTAATGCTTTTATTTTCTTCTGAATTTCTTACAATTTTTTTGTTACTGTTTTGGGGTTTTTCTTTTTGTGGTGCTGGGGATCAAACTTGGGGCCTTGAGCTTGCCAGGCAGGCTCTTAAGCTGTTGAGCCCCTAGCTTGTTTTTCTTTAAGCCATCTTGCACATTTATATCTGGTAACCTAAACAACTACGAAGATAATGTTGTGCAGTACAGAAACCACTGTTGAATTCCTATTTGTTTATTGAAATTTTGTGTCATTTATAATGCTGTATTTTTCTATCACTGTTTTGTATTCTTTTAAAAACATTTTCCTGAAGCACTGCATTGAAGAAGGGCTCCGGGGCCAGGGGTGGGGGCAGAGGAGTGGGCTGTTCTGCTGCTCCATCTGCAAGAAACGTGTCAAACATAAACTTTGATTTTTTTTTTCTCTTGTGCCTGCCCCTTGACCATGAGCCCAGGCTCTTGTCACTTCCTATGGAAGAATTTTTCTTCATTTCTTTGATTCAAGGCAGGCAGGTTTGTTGCAGCTACTGTAGGAAGTGAGGCTACCATGTTGAATAGTTACTCTGTCCCCAGATGCAGGCCACCTGCAGCCTGAACTACCTTTTCCACCTGGCATTTTCTGTGAATTGACTATACAGAATTGCATTTAACACACATCCCCTTCTTCCCTTTTTTTTAAAGCTATACAGAGAGGCTGGATTAGTTAGCAAATAGCCTATTTGATCAGATTTTAAAATTTTACTCTATTTTAGCAAAGCAGAAATATGTTCCAAATGTTAGATCCTGGGAGAATTAAGTAAGGAGCAACCTCACGCAAATAATTTATTTTTATTGTCTGCATCTGTGAGTCCTGTGGTGGCTGATGCATTATTAAAAAACTCCGTGGAGAGTTGTTCCTGTCTTTCAAAAAATATGTACTACATTGGGAGACAGCTCAGCGGTCTAAGCCCCTACAAGCACAAGGACCCAGGTTTGATCCTCAGTACTGATGTCATGCAATGCCAGCCCCAGAACCCCCGGCATGCTGTGCAACTGCGGGTGGTGGCACACGCTTCTAATCCCAGTGCTGGGGAGGCTGAGACAGGAAGATCACTACAAGTCTCAGCTGCATAGTGAGACCCTGTGTCCAATAAATAACATTTTCAAAATAATAATAATAATAATAAATGAAGCTCAAGGAAGGAAGCCTCATTGCTCTCATTCACCCAAACGGGAGCTTTTTTTTTCTCGAAGGGTCATGAGAGGGTAACACTGCAGGTATTCACACAAAAGAGTAAAGAATAGACTGGGGCTTTTTAAATCATTTCTAAGTCTGAGACTGAGGGTCTCTGACCAGGTCACCTGGGTGGTATTCGCCCAGGAAAGTGACTTCAGAACAGGCATGGGCTAAGAGGGGGCACACATTTTCCCAGCTCCTTTGAATGTGAGGTCCAGCCTCTTCAAACCTGGAAGCCTGAGGTCTAAAAGAAGACAGACTCAGCCTCCTGGGACCCTTATGGACTCAGACTGTCTCTTGCTATCTGTATTAACTGTCCCTGACACTTTTAACCATTAGAAAAGTTTTGATACATTTTCATATAAAATTGAAGAGTTCTTACCAATACGTATCTTACTGTGGCACCTTCTCTGTCAAAAATAAACATTTTTTCCCTTGCCTCCCACAGTGAGTATCAATTCTGAAGGAATAGCAAACTAATCCTTTCCCACTGACATTTGCTTACTGAAATTGAGGGCGTTGTCATTTGAACTTCCAGGTCCAGGTGGCCTGGTAGGTCTGAAGAAGGAAAGGATTGAGGCAAGAACTCAGAGTTTCCTAAGCAATGACAAAACGGGGGGGTGAGGGGTGGAGCAGACACCACAAATCTGACATTTGAGGTGAATTTCTCACAGGTTTTTCTAAAATTTGCTCCAACAAGCAGGTTCATAACCACAGAGCACATTAAGTACAGCCCATCCTGTCCCTCAGATACTTATTAAAAAGCACAAGCCAACATAAAAGCGCCAGCGCTTACAGAATGTGCCAGGCAAATAGGGATGAAACTAACTCAGGCCTAAGAGGCTTCCGCCCCGAAGCCTCAGTGCTGCCCCTCACATGATTGCTGGGACATGGTAGGAATTGGCCGCAACACCCCAGTGACCTTTTCCCCATTGTCCCGTGACCCAAAGATATCTGGTTTTGTTTCTTCTCATCCCCTAAAAAACAAAAATCACACACGTATTGTTAGTGTTTTGAATCTTAGGGCATCAAAAGTACATAATACTGGGCCGGGAGATGGCTTGTGGAATAAGCACTTCCTTGGCAAGCGCAAGGGTCTGAGTTCAATCCCCAGTTCTGCCAAGAAAAAAAAAAAAAAACTACATTATACTTAGGGCTACAATATAATGTAATTGCAAAGCTTTTGTCTTAAATCATTATTTGGGTTTTAGAAACATTTCTTCAGGCTCTAAAAGGGAATAATATTCTTCCTCTAGTAAGTTAACAGGAATCCAACTCAGGATCTTGCACTTGCCAGACAGGTGCTGAGCCGCTGAGCTATATGTCCCCAGTCCCCTAAACTTTTTTGTTTAACCACTGGAAGTTCTAAGCATGTTTCTACATAAAAATTAAGAGCTCTGTTTATGCCTTTCTTATAGCAACATTCTCTCTATTAAAACTAAATATTAGGCAGGGGAAATAGCTCAGTGGTGTAAGCGCCTGCCTGGCAAGTTCAAGGACCTGGGGTTCGATCCCCAGTACTGTATGCCATCCCTGCCCCAGAACTCCGAGCACGCCAGGCTGGCTACTGAAACCGGGCGTGGTGGTGCACACCTGCAACCCCAGCACCAGGGAGGCTGAAACAGAAGGATCACTACAAGTCCAAGCTGCGAAGCAAAACCCTACATCAAATAAATAAGTAAATTAAAAAAAAATTAAAAACCCAAATATTTACTGTTACCAAAACCCACAGGAGAGCATCAATCGTTAAAGCACACAAAGTAGATCCTTCATTTATGCAAAAAGAACTCATATACAAATGATATACAAATCTCATCTATGCACAACAGATCTGAATGATTTGTGTTTATGATACTGACATGGGTACATATGATGTAATGATGCTATTAGTTAGCCACTGCTCATGGATACAATTTAAGGATGCCCCAAATGCCACTTAAGAGAGCATTCGTCTCTCCAGGAGACCATGGGGATGCTTGTGCGGTGATGTGACCAGCGCGTGAGCTCTTCTGGGCTGAGCAGGCACCGCTGCACTTGAACATTGAGGGGGACAAGTACGCAGCTTGGTGGGTAAAAGGACCCACCTTTAGGAAGGGCAGGAACATGAGAATGGCGAACCAGAAACGTGTGAGGCCATAGAGGTAGGTCATTGGTTCAGTGAATAAGGACCAAAGGCTTAATCTCCTAAAGTGTACGGATGTGAAAAGCCAGGCCACCTCCCAGGGAGGAAGCCGGGTCACTTGGAGATACACTCTCTGCATTGCACGTCTTCAGCCGCAGACTATCAACGCTTCTCAGGCCACAGGGCTTGCACACGCGTTACGCACATGCGCACTTTTGCCCCGCTAAAGGCCATTAGCGCATGCGTGCCTGCCGATTCAATTTTGTTTGACTTCTCAAGGGCCAATGAGGTGCAAGCACTCTTCAGGCTCATCCAATAAAACCATCTATTCCTTCAGCACCAACCAATGGAACCTCGCGAGTTCTGTTGGCTGATTTGGGCCCCGCCTTCCGTGCCTCTGGAAGCCATAAGAGAGCCTGAGCGTAGAACCCATATTTAACGTCGTTAGATTCTGGTGAGGCTCTCTGGAACCCAGCGAGAATTTTACTGTTGGGTGGGAAGAAAATGGAGGAAAGTGACCCAGTTTTATAAAAAAGAACAGAATGCCAGGACTTAGTCATAGATGAGGGAAGAGGGGCCCAGGAACAGACACCCGTGCCAGAAAAGCAGGTAGGAGACAGGAGCCCGTGCAGTGAGGGAGGAGAGCTGCGGCCTGGACAACCTGGGCCTGGGTCCTGTTTCTCAGGAAGAGGCTGAATCCAGGTCTCACGGAAGAGATGGGGCCCGAATCCCTGGGTCTGAGGGAAGTGAGCTAGGACCCAGACCACTGGATTTTTTTTTTTGGGGGGGGGGTTCTTTTGTGAAACAGTGTCTCCCTACACTATTCAGCCTGGCCTTGAGCTCACTTTGTAACCCATGCTGGTGTTGACCTCATAATGATCCACCTACCTTAGCTTCCCAAGTGCTGGGATTACAGGTGCATACCCCCACGCCTGGGCCAGACCACTGGATTTTATGGGAGTAGTGCAGGGGGTCCTGGAAAATAGTGGTCCCAGGCCTGGACTCCTTTGCCTGGAAAGAGAGGGATTGGGCTTCTACCCCAGGTTTTGAGAGATTAGGAGCCACAGCCTGGGTCAATGTGGAATGTTTAGGTGCCAGAAAGCTTAGGGCAGTGGAAGGATGGTCTGAGGCCTACATGCCTGTGTCTGAGGGAGGAGGGCTAGGGCCTAGGCCACTGGGTCTGGGGGAGGAAGAGATGGGACTTGGACCCCTGAGTCTGAGGGGAGGAATGGTTCTCTTCTTGGACCCCTATAGTTAAGTGATGAGGGCTAGGGCCAGCACCCTTAAGTCTGAGGAAGAAGAACCTAGGGCAATGGTGATGAACCTATGGCTCATATGACATAGTTGGATGTTTGCTATCATGAAAGTTCTAGAACGTTCTTCCTCACTGATCTAGGGTTTGGACCCATGGGTCAGAGTGTAGAGGGCCTGGTGCCTTAACCTCTAGGTCTGATAGAGGAATGGCTGGGTTTATATCCCTGGATTTGAGGGAGGAGGAGCTAAAGCCTGGAGGCTAGACTGATGCAGTTGAGCAAAAAAGGGCTGGCCCTTGAGTCTTAGGGTAGAGAGCTAGGACCTGGAGTCCTGGGTCGGTCAAGTCTTTGAGGCCTTAGGTCTGAAGGAGAAGGTGTGTGCCTGGATCCCTGGGTCTCACAGAGAAGGGGTTGGTTTTTAACCTTTAGGTTTGAGGGAAGAGGAATGGAAACCGGGATCTCTGGGTCTGAGGGAGGAAGGGTTTGAGCCTGGGCTCCTGTGTCTGAGAGTAGATCACTTGGGGTCTGTATCTTGATTTTTAGAGGTGGTAGGATAGGGCCCATGTTTTCAGGTTTGCAGGAAGATACCATAATCCCAGACTCGTGTCCTGAGGGAAAAGGCAACTGGAACCAACTCCTGCATTTCTAAGTAGGATAGGTCTGAGCTGTCAGTACTCATAGTTCTGGTATATCCAGGGACTAGAGACTGAGTCAGAGTGTTTTAACTTGGGCTCTTGAGTCCTGGAAAAAGGGTCTTTAAACCTAAATTCTTGTATCTAGGATTTAAGTATCTGTGTTGCTGAATTTCTCACTCTTAGTTAACAAGTAGTTGTGCCTATCTATTCAAAGTCTACCCCAAAGTCAGTACTTGCTGAAAATCTAGATTTAGTCTCCTTCTGGTTTATAAATTAAATTTTTAATATCAAATCACAGATTCTGATCAGCCTTTTCCATCCTAAGAGAAGTCATGGGCCATTTCCACGATCTGCTGTTCCTCTTGCTGCTAGGATCCTTTTTCTTGACTAGTACGTATGTAGGATATGGGGGAAGGACAGATGGATTTTGGGTATTAAGAAAAAATTGACTTTGGCCTCAGAGAAGGGCAAGTGTTCATCTTTGTTTTCTTTTCTTCACAGTGGCAGAGGGTCTGCAATGTCAAAAGAGTGTGGTCGTTACTATAGAAGAGGACCCAATGAATTCATTTAACTGGACTGCAGAAGAAGTTGAGACTTGTGTCAAAGGAACACTTTGCCAGGAAAGTCTAGTAATGATTACACCAGGTAAATGAAAATGGGCTTTCTTTGTTTCTAATTTTTGTTCTTGCTTTGCTTTTACTTTTCAAAATAAAATTAAATTAAAATTAAAATGGTGCTGTTGTGCAGGAGAGAGGTTGATTGTAACCATGTCACTGCTGTTTCTCCTTCCCCAGGCCAAACATTAAGTTCACAGTCCACTTTTCTTCACTGCTCTCTCAGCAGGTGGAAAGACAGCCATTGTGGCCACAAAAGGCTGCATCTCTGAAGAGACAGAGGTGGTGACATTTATCCAGCACTCTGCACCCCCTGGCCTTGTGGCAGTCTCCTACAGTAACTACTGTGAGAAGTCCTTCTGCAACGGAAAAGAGGACATAATTGCATTTTGGAAGCAAGAACGGTACTCAGATACAGAGGGTGAGGACAAGAGAAACTCCATGAGTACCTGAAGAGACTCCTTCCTGTTCGTGTTCTTACTGGCTTAGGCCCTACTCGTCCATACACAAAAGGATTCAATTAATTGTCCTACTCAATGAATTGTCTTTTTCAGAAGTGTGGCATGAGAATCAGAGCAAAGGGTTATCAGTGAAGGCTGAAGTGTAAACCGGGTTTGTGTTTATTAAGCAGTAGGATAACTGTAGATTTCTGAGCAGGATAGTGGGATTATCAGTCTAGCAACTGTTGGTTCCTTTTGGCTGTGTGACAACAGCCTATTTCCCTAATTAGCCTCAAGCCCAAGAGTATTCTGACCCTGTCTCAGCAGCGTCACTTCCTTCTCTTCCATCTAATTTATCACATTCCAGCTGGAATTACTACAGCAGTACCTCAGCTTGCCAACTGGGTTCTTTCCACAATTCTGGTTAAAAACTAAATTGGATGATGACTGAATCAGATTTCTTCATCAGGTCACCATTAAACCTAACTATTGAATTTAATTTGATTTTCATCCAATTTGATTTGTGACTAGAATTGTGGATAGAATTAAGTTTTTGAACTAAGGTGCCACTGTATTCAGAATCTTTAACAAAGGACATGGTACTGCCCACCAATAAAACAGATCAGCCTTACCTGTGCCAACAGCTGAATCTCAGCCTCTACCTTCTCATAATTCTTCAGATCCACCAAACTGGCTCACATCTCCTGGACTTTGCTCTTACTGATTCCCACTCTAACCCCATTTTCACATACTGAGCCTCTGTTCATTCTCCCTCTCAAGGTAAGACACAGCTCTTTGAAAATACCAAATTCATTTAATTAGTTAGATGTTCTTCGGTTCCTTTGTAGTTATACTTTGGACACACTATGTTTTTATTCTTTTAAGCAATGATTCTAGGACTGTGGCCTTTAAAGTTTGAAAGTCATATAGATGATGCTCTGACACATAAACATCAGCTGGAGAGGGATGAGGAGGCTGCAGAGTGGGTGCAGAGTATTCTTAGCAGAAAAGACTTGGGGAAGGAAAGGCAGCAAGGAGAGACTTCTTTAGCAACAAGCAGCTCCTAGGGGCTGGGGAGATGGCTCAGTGGAATAAGCACTTCCCTGGCAAGTACAAGGGCCTGAGTTCAATCCCTGGTTCCACCAAAAAAAAAAAAAAAAAAGCTCTTTAACTGTCTGTTTGCCCTTCCAGACTTGCATACGACGCACCTCCACTGCCCAACCTGTGTGGCTCTGGGAACCTGTTCCAGTGCTCCTTTGCTGCCATGTCCCAAGGGCACAACTCGATGCTATCAAGGAAAACTTAGTTTCTTTGGAGGTAAACTAAAATGAACATATGATGAGTCTGAAAACCAGACCTCTGAGTAGACCCCCTAGAAATTCTAGCACTTGAGATTCAAGGGCTGAGGGAAGACTGGATTTTTCTGAGTCCCTAAAATACTTTGGTCTCTCCATCCTTGTTTTCTAGAAGCCCTCAACTCATCTGTGGAGGTGAAAGGCTGTATAGCCACAGCTGGTTGCAGGTTGATGGCCCAGATCATAGGGATAGGAGCCATATCAATGGAGGAAGCGTGTCCACCTCAGCTTCAAGCCCGAAAGGCTCCAAGCGGAGCCACCTGGTTTCCCATTTCAATTTGGTGGTTAGGGCTGCTGCAGTCACTTGTCCTTTTTTTCTGAAAAGATGCTTCTGCCCCTGGGTCACTATAAGTCTAAGCTGTGTAGCTTTGAGACCCTGTACCAAATAAATAAGTAAATAAAATATTAAAAGGTATGAAAGAGTATTTTATTGAAGAGGATACACATGGGCCCAATAAAAACATCAAGACCTTGATGAAACAGTGCTACATACACAGACGAGCTAAAACAAAAAATGACAACCATCCTAAATGCTGGGGAGGAATTCACCAGATTCCTCACCATCACTGTGGAAATGTGAAATGGTACGGCCACCCCAAGAGTGTCAGTTTATTTCAAAACTAAATACATACCTACCATACCACCCAGGTGTCACTCTGCTAAACATTCATCCCAGCAAAGGCAAACCTGTGTCCACACTAAATCCTGTCATGATTGTTCCAAGCACCATTATTTGTAATGGCCCAAGCTGGAAACAGCCAAAGTGTCTTACAGTAAGTCAATGTTTGTCACGCTGTCCCTGACCCTGGGAGCGCCGAGCTGGCCCCTGAGACCAGGCATGGTGGTGCACTGCTGTAATCCCGGCTGAGGAGCCTGGAAACAGGAGGAGCACTGCAAGTCTGAGCTGCGTAGTGAGATCCTGTGCCAAATACATTACAAAAATACAAAAAAAAAAAAAAAAAACTGCATGCTAAACTCCACAATAGAAATGAACTACTAAAGATACAAAAATGGAAATGTATATCAAAGACATTATGATGAGTGAAAAAAATCAGCTTCAAAGTTCATATATGTGTGATTCTATTGAAACATTTTTGAAGTGTATAATGATATGTATATATATATATATATATATTTAATTTAACCAAATTTGTACAGAGTATCACCATGTCTACAGTAATCATTGTAAACATTTTAAAGAGATATTGTACATTCCTTTTTATATTAAGTTTTCAAAATATGTGTGCTTTACATTCATGATACTTTTTTCTTTTTTTGAGATAGGGTCTATGTAGTTCAGGTTGGTTTTGAACTCACTTTGTAGCCCAGGTTAGCCTTGAATTCACGATGATCCTCCTGCCTCAGCCTCCCAAGTGCTGGAATTACAGAGGTGCGCCACTATGCCCAGCTACATCTTCATTTGAATTCACCACATTTTGAGAACTCAGTATGGGGACTAGGAGATAGCTCATAGAATAAGTACTTGCCAGGCAAACACAGCATCCTGAGTTCAATCCCCAGTACCTCAAAAAAAAAAAAAAAAAAAAAAAAAAGGAGCTCAGTATAAATGTACAGCTGCTCTATAATAGTGGTTACTATTTTAGAGAATAGACACATAAATAATATGAAATGGCTCATTTTAATTGTTTTTGTCTTTGTTTAATTCTTTGTTTTATATGTTCCAAATGAAAATTGTTTATCAGATATATTATTGAAAATAATTTATTCTACTCTCTGCCATCTTTTATTCTCTCCTAACAGTGTCCTTCACAAAGTAGTTCTTTTTTTTATTTAATCAAGTCCAGTTTATTAAATTTATGAATCATACTTTGCCTAATCCAAAGTCTCACAGGCATTTTTATCTTTTTGTTACCGAAGGTTTCTTGTGAGCTTTGTTGCCTGCCCTTGCAAACGAGCTACATCTCTTAAAAATAGCAAACTTGTTTTGGCTATTCTAGGTGGTTTGCAAATCCCATCTGTTTTAGGGTCTTCTCCTCCACTACTAGAAGAAGCCTGCTGAGGTTTTGACAGGATTATGTTGAATCTGTAAGCTATTTGAGAACTGACATCTTAGCAATACGATGTCTTCTTATCCATTAGCACACTGTACCCCTCCCTCTAAGTGTTCTTCAGTTGTTTTTTTTGTTTGTTTGTTTGTTTGTTTGTTTTTTCAGCACAAGTCTGAAGGTTTCCGGGCTGGGGGATGGCTCAGTAGAAAAAGCGCTTCCCTGGCAAGTTCAAGGGCCTGAGTTCAATACCCAGCTCCGCCAAAAAAAAAAAAAAAAAAAAAAATCTGTAGGTTTCATTATGCAGGTATTGGGGATACATAAAAACTGGACCCGGTGCAGCAGTACCCTTGAGACATAAGATGTTGAAATCACTTTGAGAAACAGATTAATGACAACATATGGCCCAGCTGTACAATTCTGTGGTATTTTCGCAGGAAAAGTTAAGAGAATGGGCAAGTGATGGACAGCAGACTGGCAAAGAAGGAGGGGGAGAGGAGGGGAGGGAATGGAAGGGGAGGGGAGGGCATGGAGGGGAGGAGACCCCACCCTCACCCCTGCAGGGCAGTCCCGAGGCCCAGCCCAGTCCGCGGTGCACAAAAGGCGTCAGTCCCTAGTCTTTCCCGTGAGGGAGTAGCTGCGGAGCTGACGATTGCGCTTCCTGGTGGAAGCGGCGACTTGAGCGGCCTGGAGATGGGAGAGCCGCCCTGCTTCAGGACCCGAGCACATGTCTTCCAGACTGACCCCCAAACCAAGACGAAATGGGTGCCTGTGACCCAACAGGCCGTGACCGTTTCCTATTTCTACGATGTCACAAGGAACAACTATCGGATCATCAGCGTGGACAGGGACAGGGTGATCATACACAGCACCATCACACCCAGTATGACCTTCAAAACGTCGGAGAGGTTTGGGCAGTGGACTGACTGCAAAGCCAACACGATGTTTGGCCTGGGCTTTGCCTCTGAGCAGCAGCTGAAGAAGTTTGCAAAGAAATTCCAGGAGGCAAAAGAAGCTGCCCAACTAGCCAGAAAAAAATCCCAAGAGGTAGAAGAATCTGCCCAGCTAGCCAGAGAAAAATCCCAAGAGATAGAAGAGTCTGCCCAGCTAGCCAGAGAAAAATCCCAAGAGGTAGAAGAAGCTACCCAGCTAGTCAGAGAAAAATCCCAAGAAGTAGAAGAGTCTGCCCAACTCGCCAGAGAAAAATCCCCGGAGCAGATGGAGACCTCCAATTATCATTCCCCAGCGTCCAGGGTCGAGGGCAAGGGCGAGGCCAGCGCCCCTCCCGCAGGTCCCGCCAACGCGCGCCCTGGGGCCCGGGAGCGGCCGAAGGCTCCGGAGACGCCGAGCGCTGCGCAGCTGGGGAGGTGGGAGCTGGAGCTGCAGACCCTGCGCGACAGCAATGCCCAGCTGAGCGCAGCGCTGCAGGACTCGGCGGCCAGCGCGGCGCAGTGGCAGAGGCGGGCGTGCGCCTACCGGGAGGAGAGCGAGCGGCTGCGCCTGCGGATCGAGGAGCTGGAGGAGCAGCTCCGGGAGACGGCGCGCGAGCGGGAGGGCGGCGCGCTGCGCAGGAGGCCGGCCGCGGAGCTGCGGGCCGAGCTCCTGGCCGGCGCGGCGGAGGAGAGCGGTCTCCGGGCGCGAACCGAAGCCCTGGATCAGCTCAGATCCGAGGGCGACTGTGTCTCTGGGAAGCTGCCGGCGGCGGAGAGAGACAGTCACAACTCGGAAGGCGAAGCGGGACCCTTCTGGGAGGAGGCGCAGACAGCGCCACCTGAAGTCGGACCCGCAGAGCTGCCTGGACCCGCTGGGCGGAAAGATCGATGACCTGCAAGAAATCCGCCGCCGCCTCGCCGCGGAGCTGGGCGCCGTGAGGGACCAGGGAGGGCGGGGTCAGTCCTGCAGTCCGCTCGGGCCCCGGCACGGGCATCTCCTCCAGCTTCCTGGCCTTCGAGGTTGTGATTAAGCGGCAGACTGTGACTCAGGAACCTACAACTAGATGCACCTTAAACGTTTATATGGCCAGGGCAGAAATGTTTCTTTCTTAAGATATACATAGACTGTTGCAACCCCATGAATTGAAAAAAATAAATAAATAAGTAAATCTTTTCTAATTCAAGTATGAGTATCTTAATCACTGGCTGTTTTGCTCCCTTTATCAAATAGCACCCAGACTATATAATTGTGCCCAAGGTTCCGGACTGTGGGGGTGGGGAGGGGACAGTTTCTCTCGGTCATTGTTGAGATGCATTTAGTAGAGACCTGTCAGGAGAGCAAAACCCTTCCCAGCCAGGGCCCCTTGTGGCGGGAGAGGAGGTCCAACCCCGCACTGCGTTCGTCATCCGTATGCCTCCTGGATTTGCATTTCTAAGCACACCTTCTGGTGGGGGGGGGGACATTCAGCGAGAATGCCCAGTGCCCGACACAAAGTAGGCACTTAATATTTGTCCCAAAATAGCTTTACAAAGAGAAATGAAAGCACACGCACACCGAACACTCCTGTACCTACGCCTCAGGGCCAGCATTACAGGTGTGCATTGCCATGCCCATCTCAAGCCCTCTTCTTTTTTTTTTCTTTCTTCCTAATTTATGTATTGGGTACAGGGTCTCACTACACAGGGTCTCACTACACAGCTCGGACTCATAGTGATCCTCCTGTTTTCAGTCTCCCCAGCGCTGGGATGGGCGGTGGACGCCACCACACCCTGACTCCCTTGCCCGCTGAGTGCACCCAGGGGTGATGCCAGTGCAGTATGTGGTACCAGGGATCAAACCCTGGCCCCCATGCCTGCTTACTCATACACTTAATCCTCTGAGCTATCTCGCCGGCCGTCAAGCCCTCTTCTTAACTGTCTCTTTCCCTAATACTCCCTGCCTGCTCCTAATGCTGGCCACCAAAATCTCCATTGCTTTCAGGAGGACTCTTACTTAGTCTTGAATTCCGCACATTCTGTTCCAAATAAAGTCAGGTCTTGCAGCCAGAATGCTGCAGCGCTCTCTTCCTGGGGCCTGCTTTTCCTCTTGGATGAAACTTCTGAGCCACAGGTTGAGAGACAGAAACAGTGGGCAGCTTTCCTCCGTGTGCATCTCAGTGGACAGGGTGCTGGGCAGAGGGCCAGCTGCTGGCCTTCCTTTCCTGGCTTGCTCCTCCTGGTGAAACCTCTGCAGGGCAAGCCAGCTGGACAGATGCAGCAGTGTTCTCGGGCTGTGGCCTGGGCTAGAGCCTCAGCCCTGTGAAGTGGGTATGGGGGGGGGGGAGTATTCTCAGCTATCTCCATTCTTTTCCCAGAACTATATAGTTGTTTTTATTCTCTAACACTTCAGAGTGTACAATACAAGGGGCAGAGATTTCTCCCAGACTCAACTTTATAATTCTGCATTAGCAGCAGATGACTAATGGGGATACTTCTTGTCTAATTTGCTTTCTGGGAAAACATCCTTTATGTCCCCTATGGCCATCCTAGCAAATAGAATGATGTTCTTTATTTTCTCCAACTATTTCTCTTGTTTCATGACCCAGGGCTTGAAGAGAGAGACAAACTCAACACAGCTCCTTGCATCTTCCTTTTCTTTGCCATCCACCTGGGCAGCGTGATTATCTTCTCCCACAAGATCCTTTGGGACACTGAACTTCGCTAGATGTTCTTTCAACACTTGGTTAAGATCCTTTAGCATCCAGGCCAAATTCAGTCGCTTACCAACTATGATGACTGTGGGGAAAGCTTTGAACTCAGAGGGCCGCCTTCTCACCTACACAGCTAAAAGAACAACTTCTTGCCCACAGTCTTTTTTTTTGTTTGTTTGTTTGTTTTTTTTTTGTTTTTTTTTTTTTTTTTTGAGACAGGGTCTCACTATGCAATTCAGGCTGGCCTTAAGCTTACTTTTGTAGCTCAGGCTGGTCTTGAACTCACGACAATCCTCCTGCCTCAGCATCCCAAGTGCTGGGATTACAGGCCTGCGCCACCATGCCCAGCCGCCCACAGTCTTTTTGTGAAAATATGTATTAAGTATAAGGGGAACTTAAAAAAAAAAAATTAAAGATTGGGGCCAGTGAGAAACAAAAGACATAGTTGGAGAAAATGAAGAACGTCATTCCATTTGCTAGGATGGCCATAGGGGACATAAAGGACGTTTTCCCAGAAAACAAATTAGACAAGAAGTATCCCCATTAGTCATCTGCTGCTAATGCAGTCTAAAGCACCTACTTGGTCAACTTTATGCAAAAGTTCAGGGACTTCGGTTTGATCCCCACCCCACATGCCACACCAGCCCCACCCTCAAGGCAGGCTGAGATGGCCACCAAAAAAATAAATAAATATAAATATAAATAAGAAGGAATGATCATATGCAGCATTTCCCAAGCAGCTTAATAAAAAAAGAAAGAGATTGATCTTCTTTCTCCTAGAAAATGAAGATAAAAATTGAAAAAAAAATGCATATACTGGAACTGGGAATTGACCATTGATAGAATTTCAAAAGTGCTTTTTCAAGAAAAAGTACTGAAATATAATAAGAAAAAAAATACAATTTTGTGTCATTTTAGTCTGCAAGTATTCTCATCTGCTCCCAGACAGAAGTTCTAGCAAATGGACAGGAGTGCCAAGTGAGGACGGGCAGCCTTGCCTGCAGGGAATGATTTTGTTGCCAATCAGCTCAGTGTTCTTTTAACGGGCAAGGGGGAGCAAAGGGAAGCAAGGGAGGGACATGCTGGCTGCTGGCAAGTCACGCCCTCCCCAGCCAGGTCCCGGGGGAAATATGAGAGTCCGGTGTGGCTCCTGCCTCAACTTGATTTGCAGCGGAGCATCCAGGGCACTTGTCCACGAGCGCTGTCAAAAGCAACAGAAGTCTCCAGAGGCAAGCTTCAAATAAGGGCACAACAAGATTGGGATACTGTTTGGGCAAACAAAAAAGCAGCATCCTAACTGGTTTTATTTTTGTTTTGTTTTTTTAATGTATTTTGTATAGGGTCTTACTACACATCTTGGACTCACAGTGACCCTCCTGTTTTCCTAGTGCTGGGATTACAGGCATGTGCCACCATGCCAGATCTCAGAGGCTGAGTCAGTCTGCCCAGGGACAAGGCTGGCGCTGCATGTGGTGCCAGTGGTCGAACCCCGGTCCCTGCACTTGTCTAAGCAGGTTCTTAGTCCACTGAGCTATCTTGCTGACCCTCTAAGTAGGTTTCAACAAGGAGATCTGGAGAACAAAATCTCCCTAACTGGACTTGATAAGCTGCCACATACCCCGGGAGGGCCACAAGTCTGCGCACTTGTGCAGGTCTGCTCGGGAGGAAACAGGTCTCTAGCTGTCTACTTCTCCTCGTCTGAGTGCTGGGCCTGTGGGCACAGTGGGCAGAACCTGGTTCAGGTTAATCTGACTTCACGGAATCCTTCCAGTCATGCGCAGACTCAGAGGCAGCTAGAAGCTGCACTGAGCCGAGACACTTAAATACAATCTCCGACTAGCTCTTACCTTACCACTAAGCTATGCTGAACCAGAGCTGGCTCCTGGAAGCCAATTTTCATAGGAAAGAAGAAGAAGAAGAAGAAGAAGAAGAAGAAGAAGAAGAAGAAGAAGAAGAAGAAGAAGAAGAAGAAGAAGAAGAAGAAGAAGAAGAAGAAGAAGAAGAAGAAGAAGAAGAAGAATTTTAAAAGGAGCAATGGAATTGAAATATCACTAGCCACATATTATGGGATAACTGATGCACATAATTGGTCCAAGCTAGTAACCTCATATAAGCAATGCTGGGTGGGTAGAGGTGAATCAAACCCAAGGGTAGTTGTGCTCCATTATCTAAAAATCTGGGATTTTTAAAGCTCTATAAGACATGTAAAGAATCAGAAAAATGTGACCCTACATAGAAGAAAGACAAACGGTAAACGATGGATATGGCAGACAAGCACTTCAAAGGAGAATCTATGAATAAGTCCAAAGAAGTAAAGAAAACCACGTTGTAGAATTAAAAAAACACATGATGATACTCATCTATCCAACAGAGTACTTTTATTGAGCTTATTGGTACATTTTATTTTTTTTATTTTTATTTTTTGGTGGAACCAGGGATTGAACTCAGGCCCTTGCACTTGCCAGGCAAGCACTTATTCCACTGAGCCATCTCCCTGGCCCTTTATTGGTACATTTTAGATGTACAGAATGATCATATTCATCATAGAGAATCTGTACCTGTTTATGATATATCTTGATTCCTCTTTTCCCCCATCCCCTCCCTCCTCTTCCACTCCTTATTGACAAAGCTCTGTTTCAATTTTTACTTCATCATTTTTCTTTCCCATCCTTCCTTCCCCCTTCCTCCTCCCTAGCTCCTCTTTTCTTCTGAACAATTTCTTTCTGTGTCTCACGGAGCCTGTTGTACATTTTGGTCCTCATTTACTCTTTCAACTTCACACAGCAGGGAGACGATTCGATTCTTTCACATATGTGTACAATTTACTTCACTTAAGCATATGACCTCCAGGTGTGACCTAGAAATATCTCAAGCTTACCCTTTTTATGGCTGACTAGAACTCCATTGTATAAAAAGTATTGTCTTAGCCAGGCATGGTGGCACATGCCTGTAATCCCAGCACTCGGGAGGCTGAGGCAGGAGGATTGTTGTGAGTTCGAGACCAGCCTGAGCTACAAAGTGAGCTTAAGGCCAGCCTGAACTGCATAGTGAGACCCTGTCTCAAAAAGACAAAAAAAAAAAGTATTGTCTTATCCATTCCTAAGCTGACAGACGCTTAAGCTGCTTCCAAGATTTAGCTATTACAAACTGTTCTGGTATAAAGATGGATGTGTGTGTATCACTGTGGTAAGATTTCAGTTCCTCTGTGAAGATACCCAGAAAGAGAATACCTAGGTCAAAAGGGACCTCTAATCCTAGTTTTTTGAAGAACCTACACTACAGTGTCTGCAGCTGTCTACACTCCCACAACAGTAGAGAAGAGTCACTTTCCCCCTAAAGCCCCTTCAGTACTTTTTAATGGTTGAATTCCTGCTAATAGCCCATCTTTCTAAAGTGAGATGGAATCTCGGCATTATTTGAATTTGTATCTCTCAAATGAACAGTAGTGTTGAACAATTTTTAATATATTTGCTTGTCATTGTATTTCTTCATGTAAGAATT